>PVIR01015475.1:0-38255 GCA_004026965.1 Petromus typicus
TCTGAGGGAAGGAGAGAAGGGAATTTTGAAGGATCTCACTATGTAGTTCAGGCTGCCCTGCAGTTGAACTCACTATGTAGCCTAGGCTATCTCCAAACTTACAGCAATCCTCCTGCCTCAGCCTCCTAAGTGTTGGGGTTACTGTGCATGACAGTACCCAGCTAGCAGTAGAAAAGTGAGGGCTAAGGATGCAGCTACATTACTTTCCTAGCATACCTGAGCCCCTAGTTCAGGCTCAAGCACGGGGTGAGGTGGTGGTGGTGGTTTATAAGTGACTGTGACAGATGAACTAAATCAAGGGAGAAGTCTGTAAGGAGCTAATCTGCCCCCAACAACAACTACAATGGCTCTTCGTGGCTGTGGCTACACCTGTGCCAACCCAGAAACATGCTTTTCTTCAGGGATACAGAACCTCACTGTGCATTTGCAGGCACGTGTGTACGTTGTGTTAGGGCAGAGAAAGAGAATGGTATCATGTGTTTGGGCCTCAGCAGCACCCTGAATCCAGAAAGTCTTTCCTGTCACCTCCATCTTCTAGAAGCTTCAGAAGTAGGTGATGACAGGAGCACATGACCCACTGTTCTCTCTTCACGTGGCAGCTGGGGAGACCCAAACCTATATGAGAGGAGCTCAACAGAAAAGGAGAGGAGAGACCGAGTGTGGTGATACACGCCTGTAATCCTAGCACTTGGGAGGCTGAGGCAGGGGACCACTGTAAGCTCTGGGCCAGGCTGGGCTACACAGTGAGTTCAAGGCCAGCCTGACCTACATCGCAACACCCTGTGTCACAAAACAAATGAAAGAAAGAAAGAAGGAAAGAGGTGGGCAGAGGGAGGAGGAGCAACAAGGGCAGCTGGTGCATGGAGGCCCCCACAGCGTGCTCTGTGTACGAGTGTGGCAGATACTGAGAAATGGTGGTTTTGAAAAAAGTGCAGAGACGTACATATCTGATGTACTTCTGCATGACCTCTTCCAGAGGACGCAGCCCGTCCTTGAGAAAGATAGACGGGTTCCACATGGCTGCGCGGGCCACCATCACCGAAGAGGCAGCTGTGGCTCGTCGGAAGTTCTCGAGGTCCGGATGCTGCAGGATGTGATCATGAGATCCTCCGCTGAAAAGCAACAGGAGCGTTAGGGGTGTTCCCGTCACGGAACCTCCCAACAGCGTAGCTCTGGTCAAGTCTTTCAGCTAGCAGAACTTCGGTGAAGCGGAGATCACAGTGCATTCGTCATTAGGAAGATCAGAGCACTAAGTGAGAGACCACATGGAAAACAGCCTGGGCCATGCCTGGAACCGAACAGGTGTTCCAGAGATTTTACTTTCCTTCTTTCACCTGTGAAACACTGGGCCAAGCTACTTCTGAAAATGGAGGCCTGAAACTAGGGTTTTGGGGCCCCAGAAAACCCCCATGCTCAAAAATCAGCCACATGCTGTTTAAGGACTGAGTCAAATATCTAAAGAAGGGAAAGGGGAGATGCTGTTAATGAAGAGGGAAAGGAAGAAGGCCCAGTTCAGTCATCATTCCTCTCTTTCCACCTTGCTCCTCTAAGGACCTTTGTAGAAACTGCTCTCTCCTCATCTATTTTATCGGGAGTCAGGTGGCAGGCTCAGCCCAGAGACAGCCATACTGTGGGGGGCAGCCTCAGGTAACAGCAGAAGCAACAGGCCCCAGGGTCTTGAGTAACCCTGCCCTCTCCAAGGCCTCTCTGAAACTCCTTGCTTCGGCATGTAGAGCCTGGCCACCACCTCTACCCTTAACTCTCCCTCTCACCAGGCACGCATATCATTCCCTGTGTCAGGACTTCTAGTTTCTGAGACTCTGAGGTGGACAGAGTACTTCGGGGTGCTCCCCAGGCCCCAGGCAACAGACAACAAGGCACAGCTCTCAGAGGCTGCAGGTAGACCTACAGCTGTGCAGAATGTTTGTCTGGGTTTCTTTTTCTTTGATTTCTCTTTCTTTCCTTCCTCTCTCTCTCTCTCTCTCTTCTATCTCTGTCTGTCTTTCTTTTTGAGATACGCTCTCACTATGTAGTCAACCCAGCTGCTCGTCTGGGTTTCTATGACTTACCTGTGTTCACTGGGCTGTAGAACTATGGGTGTGACATCACCTTGCTGTGGGCCTGCTTCAGTGGCCACCTTTTCACTCTCCCTGCCTTAAATAACCTCACCCCAGCCCATCCAGCAGATGTTTCAAGCTGCTCTTGCACACCTACCCCAACTTCTCACCAGAGGTGAAGCGTCCTGATATATAGGATAGGCACTTTTCAGCCTCACTTGCAACTTTATTTTTCATCCTACCTTTCCCCTTTTTCCCTTGTATGGTCACTTTTAAGTACCCTTTCATTCCTTTTTTTGTATGTCAGCTCAAGTCCTTTCTCAATGAGATGGGTCATAAAACAGTAAAAGGGAAGGAAGTGACACTCACTTGGCTATGACAGGAATGGACAGGGTTTCAGCAATGGCTTTGATGACTTCACAGCTGACAGGGTGCTGAGGCCGTTCCTCACGCTTCCTTCGAATAAAAAAAAAGAGATGGGGCTGAGGGCTGAGTGCCGAAGGCCATGTCACTGCTCACGAAAGATTACCTTAGCCAAACTGACGGGCCTCTCTACTGAACCTCAGGCAGCCTTGCAGCCATCAGGGTCAGGCCGCCGGGCATGACTTCTCTGAACTCTGGAGAAGACTCTGTTGAGGGGCGAGGGCAGCACAGCCTTGTGCTGAGAAGCAAGTCCAGCTCTCAGAGGCGGCAGGTAAGGCATGCCGTAGGGGCCGGTGTGGTGGCCTGGCTCTCAAGGTCATGCAGCTTTTCCTTGGCATTCCCTTGCCTCCGCCAGAGATCACAGACATTGCCAGCACAATGCTGCCCTTACTGTCCCGGTCCTGCCCTCCCCCAAGGGACTGGGAACAGCTGCCACTGCTCAGCCTGGCCACTCCTACACAGCTGCTTAGGCTGAGGCCAAGTTGCACAGCTGATCGTGAAGAGAAGCACTTGACACAGATTAGGCCCCAGGCAAGAGACACAAGGCACAGGGAAGGCAGGACACAACCCGGGACCCCCTGGATCAACTGCAAGAACTTCCTGTGCATGATGGGACACATCTGAGGGACAGTGAGGTGAGGCCTCGGCTGAGCCATGCTCAGAGACAAGCAGGAAAGGGGACTGATGGGTCTCACCTGAGTGCGTTCCCACTAAATTATTCCACTCTTCAGAAGGCCCCACTGACCCAGCTCTACCTCTACTGTAGGATCTTAAAGTCCAGATGGGGAAGGTGGTTCTTCCCCAAGAGTACACAGCTGACAGAATACAGAGCTGGGATTTGAAACCAGACAGCTGCAGTTCAAAGCCTGCTGCCCCAGGAAGGAGAATACATGCATAGATCTATGGCTCTACTGCCCTCCCCCTCCTGGCTATCAAATTGAAGCCCATTTTTCTGTTTTCTACGTTGCAATTCTAGATGTCCTCTGAAAAAGCTGTGACAGATACAACCAGCGACCTGGGATGCTCTCATAAGACCCCTCAGCCAAAAGGAACACTGCACAAACGAGCAAAGTCACCAGATGAAGTACTATGACCAGGATTCTGTAACAAAGGACACCTTGGGCACAAGCAGCAGATTTGACTGGGATGTCAAGTGCAGCCCCCAGAAATGCCCCAGCTCCCTGCAGATAGCACGTTAGCTAGAGACACAAGGACTGTTACCGGAACCAATGGTAGTCCAACGAAGGCAACCAAAAAAGGCAGGGCCTCTAAAAGGGCAGCCATCTGCCTGAAGTCATTCAAGGAAGAAGCCATTACTCAATAAAGTTGAAAGAACATGAAATTCAGAGCCAGCGTTCTAATTCCACCACTTCCCGGGTGCCTGATACTATTTTAAGTAAATCACTCCATCTCTACCACATCCACATCCTGCATATAGGGCGTTCCTCCTTTCTCTCGGGTCTCTAAAGTTCAGGCCCAGCCAGGCATAGTGAAACTTTCCTGTAATCCTGGCACTCAGGAGGCTGATAGCTGTTGGACATGGTGGCCAACATGAACTACATAGTAAGACCATGTCTCGGAAAAAAAAAAAAAAAATCCATAAAATTCCGAGCTGGGCCTCACACAGTAGGTGCTCAATGAATGGCAGAGAAAATACAGGTCCATTCATGAAGTACCCTCTGACTCCCAAGACGTCAAAGAACTAGCTAGGTATGACTAGGCTAAATACGTGGGAGGAGCTGATCGTCATCTGGAGTCTGCTGAGGATCAGGACGGCTGAGGACTCTCGCTCTAGTCAGTCACTAGAAAAGTGAACACTCACCTCCCATGCACTGCAATGGCAGCTATGCCTGTCCTCTCTATGCGCTTTACAAGGCTCAGGGTATCTTCCAGCTGAGAGAGAAGATTTATAGTATGGTTACTGAGGTCCCTGGGGAGAAGGTGCGGGCTCCTTAATGTGAGCTCAGCTTCACCCCTCCACCAGACCTAATCAACACCTCATGAATTATTCACATCCCCAAGTGCGACATCACCAAAGAGAACAGACCTTCAAATGTGACACCCTGTCCTTACCGATGGCAGGATTCGAATCTTGCAGGTCACAGGTCTGTGCGTCCCCCTGACCAGCGTGCTGAGGATCTGTAAAGAGAAGCGGACAGGGGCACCTGCCTGTTCTGCAACAAACCGCCACCCTGCTTGTACGAATTAAATCTGCTACAGAGCTCTGCGTTCCAGTGGCATGGACACTTTGTGTGTGCACAGGTACATACAGGTATCTGTTACGTGCAAGTATGTGTACATTCCAGGAGGCAGGGAGTCTGCTTTGTGCTGTGCTAGACACAGCACCAGTGATCGCTTACCTGGCACTCAGTGAGAGACAGAGAGAGACAGACAGAAGAGAGAGATCACACCCATACACACCCCTGAAAGAATACATGGATAGATCTGCGTGTGTTCTTGTATGGAAAACAGTGATCTTTTGCCAGAGCAAACTTCAGAGTTACCCGGAAAGCTTAAGAAACACAGACTCTGAGATTTTACCCCACTACTTCCCCTATGAATCTGTAGGGGCAGGGGTTAAAATGTGTATTTCAAAAGAGCTCTGCCCATCACATTCCATCCTCACTGAGATTCGGAGGCCCACCCCTGAGTAAGAACACATCACTGACAACTTCTTTCTGAGGGGAAAGAACCAGATGTTCCCTGAGAGTTGTCATGGAGCCTATGGAGTGAAGCAGCACGAAGGCCTTTCAGGCCATTCATGTACCCCAATTTACAGGGAAATCAGATAAAGGAGTGATACTGATAAGGGAAAAGACAATATATGTGGCAGGGTGTGGTGGCACATACCTACACTGTAGACACAGCTACAGAAGAGACTAATGCAGGAGGGCTGCAAGTATGAGGCCAACCTGGGCAACAGGTTTATCTTTTTTTTTGAGACAGGGTCTCCCTTTGTAGTTCAGGCTGGCCCTGAGCTCATCCTCAAACTCACATCACAGCAATCCTCCTGCCTCTGCCTCCCAAGTGCTGGGATTACAGGCGTGACCCACCAGGCCCGGCACTGTGGTATGTGTTACTAGTTGCTGCTGGGTGTGAGTCTCCACGCCCAGTATGTTATGTGGTTACCGGGGAATCGAACCTGGCTCCTTGCGCTTGCAAGACAGGTGCAGGAACCACTGAGCTAACTCCCCGGCCCCGGGTCCTTGTGCTTGCAAGACAGGCACCAGAACCACTGAGCTATATCCCCGGCCTCAGGTTTATCTTAAAATAAGAAAGGGCTGACGATGTAGTTCTATGGCAGAGCACTTGCCTAATATGCATAAAATTGAATCCCCAGTACTGCCAAAAAAGTTTTTTCCAACAAATGAAAAAGTGCTCACTCCATTGTAACTGAAAAAGATTTCAGCAAATAAACCAAGTGCTTATTTGAAAAAGATTTCAAGGAAAGATTAAGAAGTCATACAGGAAAGTCTCAGGGAGGCAGTAAGATCAGACCACAGAAGAATTAGAGATCAAGAGAGATGTAAGCAAGGTGCATTGGCACATTCCTGTCATCCTAGTTCTTTGGGGGCCAGAGGCAAAAGGATCCAAAGTTTGGGGCCAGTCTGAGATTCTACTTCACAATAAAAAACTAAAATAAAAAGGCCCAGGAATGTAGCTCCGTGGTAGAGCATGACTGGGTTCAATTTCCAGGCCTGCAAAAGAGAGGGTGGGGTAGATGATACTGAATGTCCATGTCATTGCGATTGGTTTCTCACATCAAACACTTTAGGCTAGGCAAGGTGATCTCAAGAACGTTCCCTGAGTGCTGTCTCTTCTAAGAACTGGACCTGTGTCCACAGAGCAAAGGGGATACCCAGGCAACTGCTGCCAGTACTGAGTCTAAACAGGCAGGAGCAGCACACAGCAAGTTGCCAGAATTAAGAGAGGAGACATTTCTCTTAGGTACAGGTAGACAGTTCAGGAGCATGATGGAGCTTTCTCCACCAGACACAACTGGTCTCCAAGCAGCCTCAGGAAGCAGACTTGGCCTAAGGTCCTACATTCATCCTAACAAGCCTTAAAGAGATACTTAACCTTCAAGGAGGTATTGCCAGGTCCTCCAGGATGTACAGTGAAAATTCTCTCCTCTGGATGTCTATAATCTCAGTACTCTTTGAGGCTGAGGCAGGAGAATCACCAGTCTGAGTACAACCTAGGTAACTCACCAACTTAGTGTGACTCTGTCTCAACATAAAAATTATATGGGCCAGGATGTTCCTCAGTGTTCAGACCCGGCATTCAACCCAAAGACTTAAAACAAAACAAAACCAAACCAACACCTCACTCTGCCTATATTCTTCAGGCTCACAGTAACGTATCTCAAAGTTTCCCTTACAAGTTCTTACTAGGAATCCACTGATATTTGGCGATTTAAATATGCCAGCTGATCTGACCCAACATTCTTTTTTTTTTTTTTTTGGTTTTTTGAGACAGGGTCTTGCTCTGTGGTTCAGGCTGACCCTGAGCTCAGCCTCAAACTCACATCACAGCAATCCTCCTGCCTCTGCCTCCTGAGTGCTGGGATTACTGGCGTGAGCCACCACGCCCGGCACTGTGGTATGTGGTACTGGTTGCTGCTGGGCTTGATTCTCCACGCCCAGTATGGTATGCGCTTACTGGGGGTTGAACCTGGGTCCTTGCGCTTGCAAGACAGGCACGGGAACCACTGAGCTAACTCCCCGGCCCTCTGACCCAATATTCTGTCTGGTGGAATTTCCCTTTGGTGTATTTTACCCAAGCATCTCTGAAGACTTTCTTCAGTACTTCTGTTCATTTCATGTCACATTAAAGACCAAGAATGAAACTGGATAACCAAAGTCCTAGCCACTTGTGAGGACCATGCTGAGGAGATAGGGCCCTAGAATAAAGCTCTTCTGAACACCCATCTCTCCAGATCTAAGAAGTAGCATATGTCCCTGTGAAAGTCTCTAGGGGAAAAGGACCAGAGACAAGCACATACCTGGACAAGGGAGCCTTACATCTACCTTTAGGCAGGCTTGCCTCACCAAATCACCGTCTACTTGGGAAAAGCAGAATCCTAGCTCCCCTGTTTGTTGTAGAGGGGACAGGTAGGAGTATGGAGAGGCAAAGCTCAGGACTCTGTGAGACCTGAGTTCAATTTCTGTCCTTGTCAACTGGTAGCCATGGCCCAAGAAGAACTGTGCATAAAGAGGATACCCTAATGGCCAAAGGTACACGAAAGCTTAGGTGAGAATGACAGATGATATCACTGAGCTGGAATCTAAAACTGAGGCTTTTAATCCAGGGCAGGTACACTAACATTACCTAGTGGAAGCTTTTTTAAAAGACCCCCAACTAGATGTAGTGGTGCATGCCTATAATCCTAGCATTCAGGAGGGTGAGGCAGGAACACTGTGAGTTTGCAGCCAGCCTGAACTACACGGTAAGTTCAAAGCCAGATGTGGCCTTTTTTTCCTCAAAAAAATTTTTTCAAGTGTCTTCCCCTCTCCTTAAAAGGTGGAATAAAACATATATATATAGGGGGCTGTGCACAAGCTCATCTAAAACTTCTGAGTTTAAGCAAGCCTCCTTCCTGCCTCAGATTCCTCAGCATGTGCCACCATGGCTGGCTGTTATCTTTTTCATCAAGACTAATAAACAAAAGCACAGAGAGGTAGAGCCGGAGAGTTAGCTCAGTGGTTCCAGTGCCTGTCTTGCAAGCGCAAGGACCTGGGTTCGATCCCCGGTAACCACATACCGGGGAAGGATTGCTGTGATGTAAGTTTGAGGCTGAGCTCAGGGCCAGCCTGAACCACAAAGTGAGACCCTGTCTCAAAAAACCTAAAAAAGGGCCGGGGAGTTAGCTCAGTGGTTCCGGCGCCTGTCTTGCAAGCGCAAGGGCCCGGGTTCGATTCCCCGGTAACCACATAACAATACTGGGACCCACACCCAGCAGCAACCAGTACCACATACCACAGTGCCGGGGGGTTGAGGGGTGGCTCATGCTTGTAATCCCAGCACTCTCGAGGCAGAGGCAGGAGGATTGCTGTGATGTGAGTTGGAGGCTGAGCTCAGGGCGAGCCTGAACCACAAAGTGAGACCCTGTCTCAAAAAAACCTAAAAAAAAAACCTAAAAAAAAAAAAAAAAAAGCACAGAAAGGTAAAAATAAAATATGGCTTAAGATTTTCCATCTTGAACTTTTCTTATTTTAAATGTATATTTATAGACTATCTGAAGTATTAGTAGGCAGTATTTCAGTATTCCTCAGACTGCTGGGAATTTTAAACGATCCAAGCAACTTGTGAATATCAAACTTTCAAAACCCACCAAAGACATCCTTAAATCACCTTTCCATTCTTAAATGACCCCACCTTAGCTTCTTTTCTTTTTCATTCTGGACATGGTGACTCGTGCCTATAATCTTAGCACTCTGGGAGACTGTGGCCAGAAGACTGAGTCTACAATGAGCAACTTAGTGATGCAGTGAGAACCTCTTTCAAAATAAAAAGTGTTTGAAAGAGGCTGGAGATGTAGCTTAATGAGAAGTTCTTTATTCAATGTCTAGCCCTGTATGGAAAAAAGGGGGGGAGATGTTATTATGGATGAAATGCAGGGCTTTTGTGTGCTAGGTAAGCAACCTATCACTGAACCTACATCCCAACCCTTTTTAGTTTTTTTATTCTGAGACAGGGTCATGCCAGGTTGCTTAGGCTAATTCATCTGCCTCAGCCTCTGAGTGGCTGGGGTTACTGCTATTTGCCACCATGTACCACTTAGACATGTTTTTCTTGTTTTGAGACAGGGTCTCACTTTCGTAGTTTTGGCCTTGAACTTGCAGCAATCCTCCAGCCTCTGCTTCTCAAGTGCTAGGATTACAGGTGTGAGCCCCCACGCCCAGCACTGTGGTATGTGGTGCTGATTGCTGCTGGGTATGAGCACACCCGGCATTGTTGTATGTGGTTACTGGGGGATAGAACCTGGGTCCTTGCACTTGGCAAGGCAGGCGCCGGAACCACTGAGCTAAATCCCCAGCCCACCACTTAGACATTTTTAAGTGCATAATTCAACAGCATTACATTCACAATGTTGTGCAACTAGCATCACTATATATTTTCAGAGTTCTTCATGGTCCCACACTATTTTCAGAAAATTTCTGCAGGTGGCCCTGAGATATTCTGATGACAGAAACAGAGAGGTCTAAAACACCAAGTCTAGAGAACCCACAAAGCTCCTGCCCAGTTATTCAGTCTGACAGCACAGACTAGGCCTGAAATGAAAACGGCTTTATGGTTTTATTGGTTGTGAAAGCCTTCAACCCTGCAACCTCCCTTTCAGCAGGTGAACCCCATTTACTAGTCTGAGCTGGCCCATATGGCCACCCCACCAGATAAGTAGCAACATGAACTAAGCTTCTGAGGTAAGAGTGCATCTCTACTACTTATGGATGAGCACATGCCATTCAAATTAGTCTTTTTTTTTTCTTTTGAGACAGGGTTTCACTTTGTAGTTTAGGCTGGCCCTGAACTCAGCCTTGAACTCACAGCAATCCTCCTGCCTCTGCCTCTGAGAGCTGGGATTGCAGGCATGAGCCACCACGTCCAGCACTGTGGTATGTGGAACTGGTTGCTGGTAGGTGTGAGTCTCCATGCCTGGTATTTTTGCATGTGGTTACCAGGAATCAACCCAGGCCCTTGTGTTTCCAAGACAGATAGCTGGAACCACTAAGCTAAATCCCCGGCCCGCACATGTCATTCAAAGAGAAGTGATAGAGATGACAGAGACAATGGCTTTAGGCCTGAGGATAATGGAAGTGCCTGTACCTCATGTTGTGAACCACAACCACCCTGCGGGGGACCCTCTTTGCCACTTGGTGACCACTCTGACTTCTACCCCATGCTGCACAGGAGTGTTTAACTGGAAGTACAGGTCCCTACTGAACTGTGGCTAGCCACTTAATCCCAGGACCTTTAAAATGTCACTGAGAAGGGAACTGATGCTGGGTCAGGAGTCACAAGACTATGGCTCTGAAGCTGACTCTGCCTGTCAGTTACTTGCAACTTGATCTTGTGCAAATTATTTTTATCTCTCTGTGCTTTCGTTTTTTTAGTCTTGATCTTAAGGATAACAGCCAGACATAATGGTACACATTTGGGAAGCTAGGATGGGGGGGGAAGCTCCCTTAAACCCATGAGTTTGCATAACATAGTGAGACATATGTCAAAAAAAAAAAGATAAATTTCCTCTCTGTCTACTTGAAAGGATGTTTAAGAAACAAAAAGAAACACAGTATAATATACTTGGAAAAGGAAACCCTTCTACCCTACAGATGGTTAGAATATATTGTAGGCAGATTACAGGGACTTTTACCTGTGGCTACATATGGGGAGGTTGAGCCAACACACTGTGGTCCTTCTATGTCCCAGAGAGAGCCAGACTGAAAGAATATACAGAGTGAACTACAAAGGCCAGCACCAGCCCTGGGAGCTCTTATTGGCAGTACCTGAGTCACAAGTCGCTCCAGCCTGGGTTGCACTTTGAGGCTCAAAGTCTAGATGGAAGTGAGGATGAAGAATGGAAAGGAAAGCAAAAGAGCAGAGAAGGGCAACCAGCTGAGACTGGTAGGCCTGAAAGGGAAAGTAAAAAGTGTGTCTGATATGGCAGGAACGTCACCTCATGTGTTCTGGCAGCCGATAGAACTGAGTAGTAAGTCAGGGCCTTACTAAGCCTATCGACAACATCAGCAAGGGAGAGGGAACCAATGAAGATTAAGTTCAGCTTGCCTCACGTGATCCTGGCCTGGCTTCTCTCAAAGGACCACCATGGACTTTATGAGTATACAGTGGACCCCCCTTGCTCACATCCAGCCCCTAGGGGGAAGGCCACCCACCTCCACACACACAGACACAAGGCGGGCTGGCCTATGTGTTCTCACAATCTCCCAGGAGGGAGTCAGGATAGAGGAGGCTCTGGCCAGGTCCTCAGGCTCTTGCTTGGTAGACAAGTCTCTAACTCCAGGTTTATATGGAACTCTAGCAGGCTGGCTCAGGCCTAGCAGCACATCAAAATCAAAAGAAGCCGAGTGTGGTGGCTCACGCCTATGATCCCAGCACTCAGGAGGCAGAGGCAGGAGGATTGCTGAGTTCGAACTGAGTTCAAGACCAGCCTGAACTAGAAAGTGAGACCCTGTCTCAAAATACAAAAAAAAAAAAAAAAAAAAAAAAAAAATCACCCACAAGCTTTACCTAACTTGTGCAGGTCAACAATGGAGAGGCTAGATGGACTTTGGTGAATCTGAAATAGTGGAGGAAGGCAACGCCAATTCATAGCCATGCTTGAGGACTCTGCTTTTGCCCACGCAGGACTTACCTTTTCAATCTTGTCAGGGTCTGACAGCAGAGCCGCTCCCATTCCTCCCTAAGGAGAAGCACACACAGACGGTCATCTCACAGCTGAGAAAGGAGGGACCCTCCCTATAGTGTGGCAACACAGTACAGCAAATTAATAGCCAAGGTTCACTGGTAACTGGCATTTCTCCTTACCAAGGAATGTAGCAGCATACACACTCACATAATCAGGAATCAGAATTAGATAAATCTTAAAAGTTATGACTCTAATCCCCCCGGCAAAACCCATGGGTCTATGTAGAAGCAAGTTCTACAAAGTTATTTTTCAGGACTTCCCATGCCATATTCAATATCTTAATAAACTAAACCCCAATACCTCTGATGCCCTTAAAGAGAATGAGATTTACAATGAGATAATGTCCTTTACAATAACATTAAACACCTTTTACTACCACTGCCACCAGCAGTCTCTCAGAGGCACAAACACTATATAAGCCTTTCTCTGCCCCCAAAAATATTCCAGTCCTAAAGACCCACCTTCAGGCCAAACTTTTCATGCCAGCCTCAAAAAATGGAAACTACCAGTTCAAGAAGTCACTTCAATCTCAACAATAACAACAGTAATCTCAGCTACTCAAGAGGCCAAAGCAGGAAGACTACAAATTAGAGGCCAGCCTGGACAACTTAATAAGACCTTATCTCAAAATAAAAAAGATTGAGGATGTAGCTCAGTGGTAGGGTTTTTAGCAGGTATAAGAAATTGGATTTGGTCCATAACAATAAACAAAACAATGAACTGAAGGAGAGACAAAAAACAAACAAAAACCCAGAGACCAAGCATAGTGGCACACACCTGTAATCCCAGCAATAGAGGCTGAGCCAGGAGGATCACTGTATTCAAGGCCGCCTAGGCTACATAGAGTTCAAAGCCCAGCTGACCTGTATAGTGAGACCCTGTCTAAAACAACAAAAAGAGTAAGAAGAGTAAGGAATCCTGGGAAATGGAAGAATTTTCAAGCTACATTTTTTTTGCTTGTTGTTTTCAATCTACACTTTTAATCTGGCTTCAGTTTGTTTCTGAACAATAACAGAGAGGATACTCAGTGGGCATGTACCAATATAGCATACTCATTCTGACGAGTTAGAAGCAGATATATGCCAGTTGTTATTTTGAGTAGCACCGTTGCAGTGGGAATTTATTCCCTATTGTGAAACTAAATAAAAACTCAGGTTTCTTTCTCTAGAGGGAACCAAGAAACCCTAGTTTCTTGTGTGTCTTCCTAAAAATAATCTGTGACCCCAGAGGGAGAGTGGCTGCTATAGCCAAGTACCTGGCCCCTCATTGTGACAGGTGCACAGGTGGTAAGCAGAGCCTTTGCTGGAGCCCTAAGGCAGGAATCTGCAGCCAGCCAGGCAGCAGCGTAGGAACATGTACGACTCATGTGCAGCTGCATCCGACCTCTCCAGCCTCAGCCTCCAGGAGGCCCAGCAGATTCTCAACATCTTTGAGCTGAGTGCAGAGGGATCCAGCAGAACTATGAATACCTACTAAAGGTGGCTACAGTGGGTCCTTCTACTTGTAGTCAAAGGTCATCCGCCAGTAAGTGCTATGGCGAGAATCTCAGAATGTAGGCCCAGGATGGCAGAAAGGGCAGATACCTAAAACGTGATGCTCATCTCCCCCAACCCTACCCTGCTGCCTCTTAATTTATAGCTTGGTAATAAAGGTCTTTTCTGCATAAATAAATAAATTCTGTGAATAATACATAGATGCCAACATTATTCTCTATTTGCCTTATACAAATGGTACTATACGATACATATTTCATGTTATTTTCCCTTTATAATCAGGGAAATCATTCCTTTGAGTATTGCTTTGTGCTGTTGTTTTCTGTGTTTTTTGTTCTTTCTGAAGTCCTGGGGATTAAACTGGGGCCTTTGCACTGACTTATATCCTAAATCCTGTGTTTTATTCTTTATTTTGTGACAGCATCTTGGTAAGTTAATATATTGCCCTGGCTCTTGCCTCAGCATTCCCAGAGTGCTGGGATGACAGGTGTGTGCCACAATGCCCAGTTTGGTTTTCAAGCATCCACAGGGCTTTCCTCTCAGGCAAGCAGGTAGTTGCAGCTTCCCGACCTAAAGCTTGAATCCCCAAGCTGGGTAACTCCTGAGAGCGGAGAGGCTGATTCTGTACCACAGTTCAGAGGACAGTGTGCATCTTCGACCGCAGACCTTCCATTCACCTTGCCATCAGGATTCCAGCAGCATTGCAGCACGAGTCCCTTCCTAGTGACTCAGTTCAACAACCTCAGGCTGCCCTTGTGACCTGTTCCAAACATACTCTCCAGCAGTCCTGATCACAGCTGAAAATCAGCCAGTTTCCGGCTGCCAGTCTCTCCTTGCTGTACCCATGCTCTATCTCCTGCCTCGCACCTCCAGTCTGTTTATTTGCCAGCCAAACTGCCAAATTCTACTCCCGTGTGACCTCTGTGTCTATCCCTGGCTTCTGCTATGGACCCAGGACTCATCTCCCATAGTCTAGGTTTCTACTTTAGCTTCTTGTCTTTCTAATCCACCTAATGTATGGATTCCAGATTAGTGTCTATTTTTCTTTTTTAGTTTTTGAGACAGGGTCTCTCTATGTAATTCAAGCTGGCCTTGAACTTACAGCAATCCTCCTGCACCTGTCTTCTGAATGCTGGCCTTACAGGTATGCAATGTCATGCTCAACTCCAGATTAGTCTGTCTTTTCTTTTCCTTTTTTCTTCTCTTTTCTTTCCACTCTTCTCTCTCCTTTCCTCCCTCCATCATTCTGTCTCTCTCTGCCTCCCTCTCTCTCTCTCCTTTCTTTCTTTCTGAACCAGGGTCTTGCTATATGTAGTTCACGTTGGCCTTGAACTCACTATATAGCCCAGGTTGGCCTCAAATTCGAAGTTTTTAAATCTTACGGTCTTCTGCATTTCCTTCATTTTCCACTCCCCAGCACTGTAGTCAAATTGAGCTACCCCTAGTTCTGTTTTAACCTTATATTGGCTAACAGGTCTCTGCCTATGCCACTCCCTCTGCCTGCAGGGTTCCAAATCTCTTCCTCAAGGACCACAGTTTCCTAAAATCCCAAATTTTTGTTCTTTGTTTTTGAGACAAGGTCGCGCTTTTGTAGCTCAGGCTGGCCCTGAGCTCACTATGTAGCCCAGGCGAGCCTCGAACTCATAGAAATCCTCCTGCCTCTGCCTCCCGAGGGCCCATTTACAGGCATGAGCCACCACACCTATCAAGATCCAAAATTTAAGGGTGCCTTTCATTTCCTTCTCCTGACTACCACAACATTCTATCTAGTCTGTTAATACAAGCATGGGGATAACTGTATCTTCAATTTTTTAAATGTGCTTTTCTATTTTATTCATGAAAAGATAAAGCTATGTTCCTATTATATTTTTTCACCATTTGTTTTATTACTTGGGTATGATAACACTCTGTTTTCCTCTGCCTATTGTGTGTGTGCATGCATGTGTGTATGTGCCTTTGTGTGTGTGCACGCATGTAAGTATATACAGTTTTCCTGAGCTCTGGGTATAGCTCAGTGGTAGAGTGCTTTGTCTGATATGCAGAATAAATTCCTAGGTTTGATTATAAGTAATGCTAATTTTTTTTCATGAACTTTTTGAGGATAAATTACCTGTATCATACTTCTCTATCCATAAGTATTTCAGTGGGTATTTTCTAAAAATAGGCAATTCTCTTATATAATCATAGAAAAGCTGTCAACTTCATAAGTTTGGTTTGATATTGAATCTTCAACTGATCTATTCTTGTCCCTATTCCAATTTTGTCTATTGACTTAAATAATATCCTTTTTTTTTTTGAGAGAGAGAGGGTCTTGCTTTGTAGTTTAGGCTGGCCCTGAGCTCAGTCTCAAACTCATATCACAGCAATCCTCCTGCCTCTGCCTCCTGGGTGCTGGGATTACAGGTGTGAGCCACCATGCCTGGCAAATAATGTCCTTTTGAGGACATTCTCCCTCCACCACAGGATCTAGTGCGAATTCTTAGCTTCCATGTCTTGTTAAGACTCCTTTAATCTTCAGTATACTTGTAAAGAATATAGAGAAATTGCTTTACCTTGGTGGAATACTCTTTTGGACAGCCCATGTTGACATCAATACCAGCAACATCATTTTCTCTGGAAAAACATGAATGGAAAAAAAGTAAGAAATAGTATTTCACTTGAGGGAAGAAAGTAGAACAAAGGCATTAGTAGGTCTGTATTCATGAGCATCTCACCATGTACCTAGGCTATAAACATACCAAGTCTCAATGACAGAAGCTGAAAATCAGGAAAGAAGTGAGTCCTTAAAATATACAACTGCCGCATTTGGCCAGAGCTCCAACAACAAGATATAATATACAAACATCTCAAAAGAGCTAGATGCAGAAAACTTTGCTGCATTGATACTGTATCAAACAACTCACACACCAGGGGATGCCATCCTTGGGCTCCAGTTCTCAATGGGCTAGTGAGAACCATTTGTCATTGCAGAAAAGTGATGGGAAGAGCCCATTCCAGAGCATTAGGAAAAAGGTATAAGACTCTCTTCATTTGCTAGGCTGCACAGTTGGTTTACGCAAAACAAATCTCAAACATAGAAAGGACCTTCATCTCATCCTCTGCTTTTGAAAAAGTTAGGTCAAAGCAATTACTTCCTGGGGCTCCTTCTAACTCATAGTCACTAATAATAGGAGCTAACACTAAATGACATGCTGCACACATTCACATACATTATTCGATTTACCCTTCCTTATAATGCCAGAGGCTAGTAGTACTATGGGTACCATTTTGTAGAAACGGGAACTAAGTTCTCTGTGAAGGTAAGCAACTTACCTAAGGACACACAGTTAACAAGCAGTAAAACCAGAACACCAACCCAGGTGTGCCTTAACTCCAAAGCCTAACACTTTAACAATATATTCTTTCCTGGCTTTTTTTTTTTTTTTAAGTTTTTAAGTTTTTTGAGACAGGGTCTCCCTGTAGTTCAGGTTGGTCCTGGATCAGCCTCGAACTCAGCAATCCTCCTGCCTCTGCCTCCCAAATGCTGGGATTATTGGCGTGAACTACCACACCCAGCACTGTGGTATGTGGTACCGGGAATGGAACCTGGGACCTTGCTCTTGCAAGAACCACTGAGCTAAATCCCTGGCCCCTTTCCTGGCTTTGTTAACTCAGGTATCAAGTCTTAACTACACTCCATAAAAGTTAAACCCTCAGCGCTCACAGGAGAGACCCTGGAATGGGAGTCCAGTGAATAAACACTAAAATCAGGTTCCTGCTAGATGAACCTGGAATCTGGGCATAACAGGTATAGATGAGTTCAGGGCTGGCCTCCAGGTGGGCAGCACTTTTCATAGAAAATAGAAGGTAATGGGCCATGCAGAAGAAAGCTGGGTTACCTCCGAGGTGTCAGTGACAATAAGGCCTCACGGCTTACAGGAGAAAGAAGGCTCTAAGGAGGGAGAAACTTACACAAGCCTGGCCACAGCAAGAGCTCGCTCTGCATCTGAAGTGCCCTGGAAACACAAGAGCCCATATCAGCCACTGCTGAACACAGGTACATGTAGATACACAAACACATCCAACAAGTGAGTCAGGCCAGTTTTCTCTTAACAGCCAGGTCAACAGACTAATTCACTGCCAAAGGAAAAAAGTGGGCCAAGGGGGCCTGCACAATGCCATCAATGCTGTGGTTACTTTCAAACATACATTATGAAAGACATTTTATAGTGAACATTCAGATACTATCACTTATTCTCCACAATTAATATTTTGCTGTTTGTGCTTTATTACATTATCTGCCTACTGTTGCTAATTTTTTTGTTGTTGTTGTTTTGTTTTGTTTTGCTTTGTTTTGAGACAGGGTCTCGCTTTGTAGTTCAGGCTGGCCCTGAGCTCAGCCTCCAACTCACAGCACAGCAATCCTCCTGCCTCTGCCTCCCAAGTGCTGGGATTACAGGCGTGAGCCACCACGCCTGGCACTGTGGTATGTGGTACTGGTTGCTGCTGGGGTGAGTCTCCACACCCAGTATAGTATGTGGTTACCGGGGATTGGACCTGGGTCCTTGCGCTTGCAAGACAGGCGCCGGAACCACTGAGCTATATCCCTGGCCCGTGTTAATAATTTTTTAAAAGGCTAAACATCATTCAGAAGCTATTTCTGAAAAAATACCAAGTAATATCCAAAAGAGGAGAGCAAAAGAGTCCTTACAACTCTAACACATTTTAGCTACTCTTCAAAAATCTAATTTTTTTTCAAAGTACTGGGGACTGAACCCAGGGTCTTGTCCAACTTATATCTGGCAGGTAGCCAACCCATAACCTCAGCCCTTTATTTACTTATTCTTATGATAGGGTTGCTATGTTGTCCAGGCTGGTCTCAAATTCAGGAAGTAAAGTCATCTACTTGCCTCAGTCTCCTGATTAGTTGGGAGTGTACGTGTGTACCACTATGCCCAGTTAAAGAAAAATCTAATTTCAGCCCGGGGATCTAGCTCAGTGGTTCCAGGCGCCTGTCTTGCAAGCGCAAGGACCCAGGTTCAATCCCCGGTAACCACATACTATACTGGGCGTGGAGACTCATACCTAGCAGCAACCAGTACCACATATCACAGTGCCGGGCGTGGTGGCTCACGCCTATAATCCCAGCACTTGGGAGGCAGAGGCAGGAGGATTGCTGTGATGTGAGTTGGAGGCTGAGCTCAGTGCCAGCCTGAACTACAAAACGAGACCTTGTCTCAAAACCCCTAAAAAAAAAAAAAGAAAAATCTAATTTCTTCTGATGGGAAATAAGTACAGATACACACACTATGACCTAAATAATCAACACTAAGGATAAAAACAAATAAATACGGACATCAGGCCAAACAGATAATTCTTATAATTAAGTAAATTAGATCCAAGACCAGAATTATTTAACAGACTGTGGCAGCTTGGTTTCCATTAACTGTCTCCAACAGAATAAGTACTCGTGAATGAATCTTTAAAAAATGTCCAAGTCAAGTCTTCAGAAAGCTACCACTGCACAACACACCCCAGGTATCCAATGCTGTTTGGCACAGGGCACAAGTCAGGGAGTCCTGGGGGATGAGGAGCTTCAGGAGAGCACTGAGCACTGGAGTCTTACCATCTGAAAGACCACCCTGTCCTGTTCTTTTTCACAGGTTCGGAAGACTACTCGATCATCAGGAGCAACAAAGTCCACTGTGCTGAGCACCTCTGAAAGAAAACACAAATGCATGAGCCACATGATACTCAACCTCACCTAAGCCCTGGAAGCATAGCAAAAGCCTAACTTTGAAAGGGACAAAGGGATTAGAGATGTACACCATTCTTTTAAGAGTATGCATTTGTGCACTGGGAATGTAGCTCAGTGGCACTGTGCCTGCCTGGCAAGTGTAAGGTCCTGAGTTCAAGCCCTGGTACTGAAAAATAAAATGCATATAGGAGGCGTTTCAAGTGCTGATGATGGTCTATCTCTGGACCTGAACCATGGCTGTTCACTTTGTAATTATTTGTTACACTGCATGTTTGTATTTGATGCACTTCTGAATGGTTTAATAGTTTTGAAATTTGTAAAATGCCAAATTGTCTTTGTAAAGGTGCATGCTTAGAATCCCACCACTGAGAGGCCAAGGCAGGAGGATTCTAAGTTTGGCCTACCCTGGGAACTTGTGCGATGTAGCAGAAGGGCTGCGAATGTAGTTCAGTGTGAAGGCCCTGAACCATAATGTTATGGAACCCAGTTCTACAATAAGTAAATGTACTCCAAGTATTGAAAAAAAAAAAATCCCAACAACAATAAAAACTGAAAAAATATACATACATGAAACACTGTTTCAAAATTGTGCCAGAAGATGGTACTCTGCTGTTTAGTACCTCGGTTCTTACTTATAGTATGCTAAGTATGTGGGATGGAAGTTTACTATATTTCAATCCAGTTCTACTATTTCAATCACAGTTGCATATTTGCAAGTTCAACTATTCATTAAAATTTATTTATAACTCCTAAATCAATACTGTGGTGACTTTTAGTCAGTTATGGACCAGCCCAAAAGTGACTTAGAATTCGAGTCACCTTACATACACATTACCAGCTGAAGTCAAACAAGGTAACACTCTCCTTGTTCAGCTCTCCTACTGTAAACACGTGTCCTTTTCATGTATATTTAGTCTTTTACTTTTGTATGATGTGCTTTTTGTAGATTTTGCTGTTTAAAATAACTCCAAGAAGCCAGGCGTGGTGAATGTGCCTATGACCCCTGCATCTGGGGGGCCCTACAGAAGTAGGACTACAAATTCAAACCCAGTATTGACAGACTTGGTGATATACCAAGATTCTGCCATAAAAACTTTAAAAATTTCAAAAAGGCTGGGGATGTAGGTCAATGGAAAGACCCAGGGTTTAATACCCAGTACTGCAAAAATAAGTAAAGAAATACAACAAAATAAAATGGTTCTAAGCATAGTTCTGAAGCACTGTCCTAGGCTAAGCACAAGAAGGCTCTGATTAGCCTTAAGACAAAATATTTGAATTTAGATAAGCTTTGCTTAAGCATGAGATTACAGTATGGCTGGCTAAGTTCAATGTTAATGAATCAATGATACATATTAAGTAGAGTGTCTGGCAGAACACATGATTAGCATAAACTAGGCCCTAGGTTTAATTCCCACCACCAAAATAAATAAGCAGCATGTCTCAGGGCTAAAACACACAGAAATAAAGTTATGTACTAATCAGACAATGAAAATGTGACTAGACACTTGCAACAACCTAATCCTATATTCCTCCTTGGGTCAGTTAGTTCAGTATTCATGAATTCCATATTCTCAGCAACTTTATAGAACTAAAAACAAAAATAAACTGTATCTCGGGGGCCAGGGAGTTAGCTCAGTGGTTCCGGTGCCTGTCTTGCAAGCGCAAGGACCCAGGTTCAATCCCCGGTAACCACATACTATACTGGGTGTGGAGACTCATGCCCAGCAGCAACCAGTACCACATACCACAGTGCCAGGCGTGGTTGCTCACGCCTGTTATCCCAGCACTCGGGAGGCAGAGGCAGGAGGATTGCTATGATGTGAGTTTGAGGATGAGCTCAGGGCCAGCCTGAACCACAAAAGTGAGACCCTGTCTCAAAAAACCTAAAAAAAAAATAAAATAAACTGTATCTCACTGGCTCTTGCTAATAAAGCCCTATAATTAGCACTATCATTATTAACTCTCAAAGGTGACTACTATATGAAGGAGATCCAATATGGCAGATGAGTGAATATACCCACCTTGAATGCTGTTCTTAGAAATGTACCATGTAAGGATTTTTTGTTTGTTCATTTGAGTACTGAGGACTGAGCCTTGGACTACATATCTGCCTCTTTTTATAGATTTTTTTTTTTTTAAAGACAGGGTCTTGCTTCATAGTTCAGATTGGTTCTGAACTCACTATGTAGCTCAGGCTAGCCTCGAAATCACAGCAATCTTCCCGCCTCTGCCTCCCAAGTCCTGGGATTACAGGCATAAGGCACCACACCAAGCATTATGGTATGTGGTTAGTGTGAATCAAACTTGGGAACTTGCGCTTGCTAGCCAGATGCTGGAATCTCTGAGCTAAATCCTTGACCCTTTTATTGATTTTTAAAAAGTGTCTAACTTGTTCAAGCAGAACTCAAACTTGTGATCCTCCTGCCTCAGCTTCCCAGAGTGCTGGAATTATAGACATGCACCACTACGCCCAGCTACAAAAGAGATCTTTAAAGCACATACTGCGCTTTCATAAAGGGAAGCCATAATTATCCTCCAAGCACTGAGCAGATTAGAAGGCTAAAAAGGGTGGGGCAAAGGCAAAGACATGTTAGGAGAAGTAATCAAACTGATCTCTAACAGGGAACTCAAGACCCTGAAGAACTACAAAAACTTGCTGTGTTTCTAATGTAGCTTTATCTACATCAGCAAACTATTAGAAACCTTTGGTAAAGCACTGGTGAACACATTTCTAACAAAGTCACCTAGAGGTAACGACAGAGAAAAATGTCCTAGTAGAAAAGTAAGTGGGAGGCCAGGCTGAATTCCTAGGTACTCAGGAGACTAAGACATAGAATCACAAGTTCAAGGTCAGCCTGGGCAACTTAGTGAGACCCTGTGTTAAAATAAAAAAGGAGAACACTTCTATCAAAAAGAAAGATTTTTCCTAGGGGCTTCCACACTGCCGCCTCCTCCTGCGACACAGTCGGCCATTTTGGCCCCTGAAATTGTGATTTATTAAAGCTTTTTATCTGAGCAATTGATTAAGTGGGATTTGTGACATTAGGGCTTGATTGTAATATTTTTCCAGCTCCATCCCCAGGAGGCTTAGCTCTTCAATTTGATCAGTGTTTTTGCTTAATAATAAAAAGTTAGCCATATTATTGGTCTTCTTTACTTCCAAGATTGTCTTACTGCTCAATATAAATAAATGTCTTTTTTTTAACACATATAGACAGTGTTTAAAAAACAATAAATAAAATAAAATTTAAAAAGGATGTAGCTCAGCACTCTTGGTTCAAACCTCATTTTCTACATTATATACATCTATAATACTGAATTTTTCATAACATGCACAAAAATATAAAACAAAATTGAGTCATAACATCATTAAATAATACTAAGACTGTATAAACATAAGCACATAAGAGGTATGCTCTAAAAATAATGGTGAATGTTTAAAAATTTTTTAAATTTATTATAGTCAAAGACACATCATTTAGTTTGTAGTAGTAAAATCCTGGAAACAGCCCAAATGTCTATCAACTAACAAATGGATAAAGAAGACATGAATTTTTTTTATACAGTGGAGTACTACTGGGCTGTACAGAAGCATGAGTTTGAGACATTTATAGCTAAATGGAAGAACCTTGAGACTATACTCTCAAGTGAAACAAATCAGACACACATGCTTAAATACCACATTACTTCTCTGATGTGAGAAACTCAAAGTGGAACTAAGGATCAAAATGTGTAACAGATACTGGGGAATGGGAAGAAAAATGTTCATATGGGAGTGGGAACACGGGAGGGAGTTGGGAGAAAGGCAGGAAGGAATAAGAAAAGGAAAGGAAAAATAAAGGAAAAATGGAAACAAAGTTTTTGCATATAAGGAGGGGAGTACAGTTTGCGGGGGGAGAAGAGGCAAGATATATTGTGTACCAGTGCAAGTTCTCTATGATGTTATTAAGTGTCTCTAAAATGTACTGATAAATGTTTTGCTAAAAAAAAAAAAGGACTGCTGGATTTAACTTAAATGGCACAGGGCCTACCTTGCAAACACAAGGGCCAAAGTTCAATCTCTAGTACCACATGCACACATAAAAATAATAATAATAAAATAAATAAAAATAAAATTTTTAGCTCAATGTAAAATAAGGTGAAAGGGGACAATGTTGAGATTGTAACAAAAAAGTAAGGAAACAAATTTTATGTATACGGGGGGGGTGGTAGGGTGGGTAGGGCTATGGGAAAAAATGAGAATTAAGTTGTGTCTTATACTGGTACAAATCCCCATTATGGAGTGCAATCATGATGTCTATATTTAATGTACCAATAAAGATTAAAAAAAAAATTTTTTAAAAGGGCAATCTAACCAACTTCCAAAAAAAGACACATTGCCATTAATCCCTCTCAAAACACCTGTCCAACACATACACTTTAAATATACTTATCCCACTGGTTTTTGTTTTTTTTTTCTTGAGATAGGTTCTCACTTTGTAGTTCAGACTGGTCCTGAGCTCACTATGGAGCCCAGCCAGGCAAGCCTCGAACTCACAGCAATCTTCCTGCCTCTGCTTCCCTAGAGATGGGATTACAGGCATGAACTATCACACCTGGCATTGTGGTATGTGGTACTGATTGCTGGTGAGCATGAGTTACCATGCCTGGCACTGTTGTATGTGGGATTGAACTCGGGACCTTGTGCTTGCCAGGCAGATGCTGGAATCACTGAGTTAAATCCTCAGCCCTGTTCTTTTTTTTGTATGGGGGATCAAATTCATGACCTTGAGTTTGACAGCCAGGTGCCAGAAGCACTAAGCTAGATCCCTGGCCCTATCCCACTCTTCTTGTCTGAAGAAGATTCAGATACTCTCTTCTGTATCTTCAGTTGTGTTGCCATAGCCGCTTCAATGTTTGGAATCAATTCAAAATACCTACCTTTCATGGTCTTTGCAACTCCGAGTTGCGGGGTGCTAGATCCAGTGAATAAGATAGGTAAGGACATCCCATGATGTTTTTAACAGCCTGCCTTTCTTCTGGATGGTACTCAGAAGCAGCATGTACTGCATTTTTTATCATACTTTGTAAAGATACTCATGAAAGTACTTCTAGAACTACTTCTGAAAGTGTTTAGAATAAGGGATAAGTGTGTTTTAAGTGACAGGGAATATTTTGAGCGACTAATGGCAATATGTCTTTTATTGTAATAATTTTTAATTTACACACACATTATTTTTTATCAGCCTATAAAAAAATATATATATATCTTAATATTTTAAAAACTTCAAAGATTCCCATAACTGTAATCAAAGCTGAATCAATCAAGTATAGACAAAACCACGATTCAACACAACCACTTCCATTTACACAGAGCTTATGCTGACAAAATACTTACCAGTACCTTATCTTATTTGACTCTCACTCCAACTCCATGACTGAAGTATAGTAAGACTTATGATTTACATTTTACTCATAAGAAAATAGGGTACAGTGGTTATGTGACTTGCCCAAATTCACACAGTGTTGCAGCTTAGGTCTAGAATGCCACCTAATCTAAAAAGAATTAAGATGTATTATGCACATCTATGCAATTCCCCACAGGAAATGTAATCATTACACACTACCAACATATTCTGATGAAAATAAATTTTTAAAAATATTGAATGAAAATGTCCTCCAAAACCTCATGTTTTGCCTCAGAGGCAAGCCTTTGGAAGCTGACTGGGTCCTAGGGGCTCTGATTCATCATAGGATTAGTACACTGATGAGTTTATGGCAGAATTCTTGTTAGGAGGCAGGGCCTAGATAGAGATGGGTCACTAGGGGCAGGCCCTGAAAGAGTGTATCTTCCTCCCTAGCTTCTCCCTTCTCTCTGCTTCCTGGCTGTCATTGGATCTGCTGCTATTCTTCACTTAGGTTCTTGCCATTTCTGCACTGGAGCCTGCTGACCATAGAGTAAAACCATTGAAACTGTGAGACAACATAAACCTCTCCTTCTTCAAGCTGTGAGAGCTGGGTATTTCGTCCCAGTGGCAGAAAGATGACCAAAACACAAACCTACTGAATGACTGAGTCAAACCCACTGCTGAAGATACCTTGTCTCCAAATATCCTACGGTCCCTTTTATTCTATGAAACAGGACCATGTCTACGCCAGAAAGCCAGAGAGAGGAGGCATTCTTAACCTGCTTTTTGTGAACAGCAACAACTGTCCTCAAGATAGCATATAATCTAAACAATGTCAATATACAGCCAGGCAGCACCAATGGTAAGACTGCTTGAGCCAGCTGGACACACATACAATCCTAGGGTTGTACTCACCATTGACAACTCTCTTGCACTGAAGCATCTTGAGGTCAATCAGCTCCTGGAGGGGAATCAGAAGATGATCATCAGTCCTGGACATTCAGCCCTGGTTACAGGAGGAGGACCTTCATGGTCAGTGGTGGGTAATGGCTGGCCAGTCACCTTTACCAGCAACAAACCACAGCATTTGGAGCCTGGTGTGTCCCACCCAAGCATGGTGAGCAGAACTGAGTGACCTATCCTTAATTAGCTGGTCTTCCTAGGGACCTTGGAGTTGCCTGAGGCCAAGAAAAGATGAGCCCCTCAGACAGACAGGGTGAAGAGAATTGCTCAGGATGCGGGCATTAGGACACTTTCTTTTTTTTTTTTAGGTTTTTTGAGACAGGGTCTCACTTTGTGGTTCAGGCTGGCCCTGAGCTCAGCCTCAAACTCACATCACAGCAATCCTCCTGCCTCTGCCTCCGGAGTGCTGGGAGTACAGGCGTGAGCCACCATACCCGGCACTGTGGTATGTGGTACTGGTTGCTGCTGGGCGGGCGTGAGTCTCCACACCCAGTATAAGTATGTGGTTACCGGGATCGAACTCAGGTTCTTGCGCTTGCAAGACAGGGGCCGGAACCAGTGAGCTAAATCCCCGGCCCTCAGGACACTTTATCCACTTCATAGTCTCAGCTCCAGCCATACCCTCAAAGAACTACCTCACTCCCTAGGCAAAGGGCAGGCAGTGAAGGGCTCTCAGGAAACATTCAAAGACAGTATGAGACAAGAGAATAGACTTACAGGAAAGAAGATTTCAGATGAAAAAAGGAGAGAAAGTCTACCCAACATGGGTCACATTGCATAAATAAGAGGAAGCACCTCAACTCTGGAGAAATTCAAATATACTCAGGAAAAAGTGGAAAAAAATGTTCTTTAAAATCAGAATAACAGATGGGTCAGGGATTTAGCTCAGTGGTTCTAGTGCCTGCCTTGCAAGCACAAGGTCCTGGGTTTGATCCCAGGTAACCATATACAACAATGCAGGGTGTGGTGAATCACACCCACTAGCAATCAGTACCACATACCACAGTGCCAGGAGTGGTGGCTCATGCCTGTAATCCCAGCACTCAGGAGGCAGAGGCAGCATTGCTGAATTCAAGGCTGAGTTCAGGACCAGCCTGAGCTACAAAGCGAGACCCTGTCTCAAAAAAAAAAAAAAAAAAGTATTGACTTATTAGTTATGCATTGTTTAAATCAACTATCTTTAAAAAACAAAGTAACCAGGTTTTGGGAAATGAAGAAGCTAAGAAGAGTGGTATGTGTTGCAGTTCCAGCTACTCAGAAGGCCCAGGCAGAAAACTTTTGAGTTTGAGGCCAGTGTGGGCAATTTAGCAGGACTCAGAATAAAATAAGAAGGGTGGGGTACATATCTCAGTGCTTTGTGGATCAAATCCCTCATACCATCCAGCCAAAACATAAAAAAGAAAACTCTAAAGGAATGTACAAGAACAACATATCACCAAAAAAAAAAATGTATGTGTGAATAAAGAAATAGAAATTATTTTAAAAGAATCAAAAATTTTCAAGTTTAAAAATATAATAAGTAAAGTAAAAAATTAACTAAAGGAGCCTAATAGAAGATCTGAGAGAGCTGAAGAAATAAACAGCAAATTTATGTCAACTGAGATTATCCAAATTAAAAACCAGAAAGATGCTATTTCTTTTTTTTGCTTCAACTGCCAAGAAGTGCCGGTTTTCTGTAGCCATGATGTTCTGCCTCACTACCGTCCCGGAAACAACAGAACTCAGTAACTGGGGACTGAACCCTCTCAAAGTGACCCGGGACAGCTAACTTGTACTCTGTTCAGTCTCTTCATGGGAATCTGAAAGCCCACGCGAAGTGACTCCTATCAACCTCAGACCTGGAGCAATCACCACAGCCATCTATACAGCCATCCAAATTTGACTAAAGACATTAGTCTATACATCCAAGAAACTCAACAGACTCCAAGTAGAATATGTGCAGAGATCCACACCTATAATAAAACTCTTAAAAGTCAAAAAGAGAAAGATGGGTTTCTTTGATTTGGTTCTTTGGGCTTTTTTGAGACAGGGTCTTGCTATGTAGTTCATGCTGGCCTTGGACTTACTATGTAGCCCACAGTGGCCATGAACTTACGACCATTCTCCCACCTGAGCCCTCTAAATACTGGATTACAAGAATGTAACTGGTGAAAGGGGAGAACTTTTTAGTTGGTTTGCTTAACGCGGTAGTAGGGATTAAACCCAGGGCCTCTGTACTGAGCTGCATTCTCACTTCCTCTTTTTTTTTTCTTTTGCGGCACAGGGGACTGAGCTCTGGCCCTTGTGCCTCCAAGGTAGGCGTGGTACCATCTGAGCTAAATCTCAGGCCCTTAAACTAATTTTTTTTTTTTTTTGAGACAGGGTTTTACTGAGCAGCTCTGCCTGACCTTGCACTTGTGATCCTCTCACCTCACCTGAGTAGAGGGATTACAGGCATGCATCACTGCACCACCACGTCCAGCTAGGTTTCTGTCTGATGTGGTGAAAAAGTCTGAAAATTGACTGCAATGATGGATGAAAAACTGCAAATATATTAAAATCCCTTGTATTAAATACTTAAAGTTGGGCAGGGGATGTAGCTCAGTGCTTCCGGCGCCTGTCCTGCAAGCACAGGGCCCAGGTTCGATTCCCAGTAACCACATACAATACTGGGAGTGGAGACTCACGCCCAGCAGCAATCAGTGCCACATACCACAGTGCCGGGCGTGGTGGCTCACGCCTGTAATCCCAGCACTCGGGAGGCAGAGGTGGGAAGATTGCTGCAATGTGAGTTTGAGGCTTAGTTCAGGGCCACCCTGAACTATAAAGTGAGACCCTGTCTCAAAAAAATAAAATTTTTTAAAAAAACCCCTTAAAGTTGGTGAGTTCCATACAGGTATTTGAACCATAACCCAATAAAGACATTTTTAAAAATGTTATAAAGCCAAGCATGATAAAGCATTCCTGGAATCCCAGAGTTCAGGAGGCTGAGGAAAGAGGAACGTGAGATAGGCCAGCCTGGGATACACAGATAGCAAACTGAAGGCCAGCCTCTACTATCTGGTGAGACTCTCTGATAAAACACACACACACACACACACACACACACACACACACACACACACACACACACACTATGTTAAGATATGTCCAGTTGATGACAAAACTAGAATATGGAAGATAGATTAGAAAAGGAATGTACATCAATGCTGAATTGATAGAAGGTGATAGCTGTATGATATTTTTACAGGAAAATGACCTTATTCTTAGAAGATATCAACAAAGAGGGAATGAGACATCACAAGGTATGAAACTTATTCTCAAACAGCACACAAATAATAAAACAAATCAAGTGAAATGCTGAGTGTAGTTCAATCTCTATAAATGGTATACAGATGTTCTTTATTTCTGTAACCTGTAAATATGAAATTATTTCTTTTAAAGTTTTAAAAAATTATCCCTTCTAGACAAAGATGACATACAAATGGCCAATAAGAACATGAAAAGGTATTCGATATCACTAATCACCAGAGAAATGAGCCACAATAAGATATGTTTCATACTTACTAGAATGGGTACTATTACAGAAAGTAATATTTATTTAAAATATAATAGTTTAAAATATTACAAAAAGACAAAGTAAGTGTTGAGGATATGGAGAAAGTAGAACCCTTGCACACTGCTGGGAACTGTAAAATGGTGCACCCATTAAAGGTACTAGCCTCAGAAAACTAAAAATAGAGTTAAACATGGTGGTGCAAGCCTATAATTCCAGCGTTCAGGAGGCTGATGCAGGAGGATCTTCATAAGTCAGGGGCGAGCCTGAGCAATATAGTAAATTCAAGGCCAGAATAAAATATATAGTGAAACCTTATCTCAAATAAGGTAAACAAAGTAAATAAATATCACTTTGGGTATATATTCAAGGTGCATAGAAGCCTTGTTCACAAACTATAAGAGGAAGCAACAATACAAATGCCTGTTGATGGATGAATGGGTAAACAGAATGTGGTACACACATATAAAAAAATATTATTTAGTCTTAAAGAAAGAAAATCTGGGCCGAGGATTTAGCTCAAGTGGTATCACGCCTACCTTGGAAGCACAGGGCCTGAGTTCAATTTCTGATGCCGTCAAAAAAAAAAAAAGGAAGAAAATCTTGTCATGTGCTACAACAAGCATAGCCTTTAGTGCTTACTAAGTAAAATAAGTCTGTTACAAAATTATAAATAATGTATGGTTCCATTATTAAAGATTCAAAAGCAGTCCTATTCACAGAAACAGAAAAAGGGATATTACCAAGGGCTGAGGAGAGGGGAAATGAGGAGTGGCTACTTAATGGGTAAAGTTTTAGTTTTGCAAGATGAAAAAGTTACAGACATCTCTTTTACAATAATGTGAATATACCTAACACTATGGAGATTGCATACTTTATAATGGTAAAACAATGGTTAAAATGGTAAATCGTGCTGGGCCTGGTGGTGCATGCCTATAATGCGAGCACTTGGGAGGCTGAGGCTCTTAAAAATAAAAATAAAAATGACATTTTTAAAAGATAGCAAATCCCATGGTTCTTTGTTTTTGTTTTACCACAATCAATTTTTTTTTTTTTTTTGAGACAGGGTCTTGTCTTTGAGGTTCAGGCTGGCCCTGAACTCACAACAATCCTCCTGACTCTGCCTCCTGAGTGCTGGGATTACAGGCCTCACCTGGCACTGTGGTATGTGGTTTTGATTTCTGGTGGGTGTGAGTCACCATGCCCAGCATTGTTGTACGTGGTTACTGGGGATCAAACCTGGGTCCTTGCATTTGCAATGCAGGCACAGGAACCACTGAGCTAAATCTCTGACCACAAACAAAATTTTTAATGTGGTGGTAATAATGCAGGGGGTTGAATCCAGGGCTCACACATGCTAAGCTAAGAAGTGCATCACCATGAAGTTCTACCCTCAGCCCAGAAAATAACTTAAAAATAAAAATCACGCATTATGCTGCTCAGGGTCTTTTCAGAACACATTACCTTCTCCTTTGATCCTACTTATTAAAGGGTTTAAGTCTAACAGGAAGATAGGCCCTCATGGTACCACTGAAGTCTCACAGTTTAAGAAAAAAAAAGAAATAGAAATGTGATTTCTAGGGCACATGTAGACAACTTATAGAACAGACTGCTGACAAGACTATCGCTCCTCTGACTCCCGCTGACAGGCTTATCTTCCAGGTGTTGTGGGACTAAGAAAGGGCCTGGATGCGCAGTAAGCTCCTCAGATCCACACAAGGTGGGTAGGTGGGTTTGACTACCTTAGATCCCCTCTGAACTCACCCAGGAAGATCAGGACAGGCACCAAATGTAATGGTCTGCACAGCAACTCTGAGTCCACCAGGGGGCACCAGGCATCGCACCACGGTCAGTCACTGAGTCCTCACAAGGCAATCCCCAGCCTCTTAGGCAAGCCAAGCAAGTGCCTATCTGCCTGCCTGGCTGCTCACTCTCCCTAGGGCCAGGTCTGGCTAGAAGGGCTAGGGACCCTCCTGCAGAGATTCCTTTATTAGTTCCTAAGCCAGATGAACTCTCCAAGTGGAGAACTTCAAAACATTCCCAAGAGTTCAGTAATTCCTCTATTCCAAACTTGAGGAACAAGTTTTACTGGAATAAAGAATTGATTAGTTTTACTAGGAAAAGTAAGCTCTGCCCAAGCAGAAGGGCCACACACTGAGTTCGTCACAGAAATCCTGGGCCCTTACCTTCCAAAAGACTTGAAAACAGCCCCAGAGTTGGCAAAGAATTAGGTGACAGGAGACAGAAACATCAGCATCCCTGTGGCAGCTCTGCTCCCCTGTGCGGCCTGTCGCCCCAGAGATGTCACAAAGCATGGCTGTCTGGAGCAGCCCGTGCTGCAAGAACCATCGTTTCCTTTCATCCTAGTGCGGCACTGCACATCCCTTCCAGGAAAAACTCCCGCTTCCCGAGGTCTCGGGAAAAGTGAGGCCAGAGGCGTGAAGGCGGTGAACATGGTAACGTAGGCACACCGCCTCCACTCACCTTCGGCAGCTCCTAGAAGCTTGACCCGGAGCAGGTTTGCTGATGGTTCTAAAGGTCTAAAGCTTTTACCACCTCTTGATCTCACACAGGGAACCAGCAGGATGGCCGTGGTAGGGCAGAAATGAAACAGCAGCACTGAATGGACCAAGTCTCACTTTAGCGAAGGCAAAGGAGCAGGGGAGAGAAGGAACAGTAGAGTGAGCAGTCGGTTCGGACAGTGTCCAGAGCACAGGGACACCATTTACGCTGAGCCTTCAGTGACCGTGCAGAGTGTAGCTGGAGACAGAGGGAGCTGGCAGCAGAGAAGAAGCTGGCGCCTCATCTGAAGTCCGAGTCACCCTGCAGGACCCTACTGCTAAACAGAGACGGAGAGGATGAGGGACAAGCGTGAGGTTCTTGGTAACTATGCTGGGGGAAGTGGGGGGTTCACCATCAGCAAGGTAAGGTAACAGCTGTCTCAGTTCTCCAGCGTTTGATCTTCTGCCCTAGTCCTCAGGCTGTGAGCCAAAGATTCCTCACTTCCTCTTCCTGTTCCCTTTGCAAAGTCAAGACCTTATTCTGGAGATCAGGCACAGGCTGGGCAGGAGCGCTCAGCAGAGCACCCGGAGGCCTCATGGGATGAAGAAAGCTCTGGGGCTCTGGCGGCTGGCCCCAGGCAACAGGTTCCTCCCAGTCAAGGGCCAGCTCTGGGAGCCGGGAAGGCTTACTGCTGTTTGCTGGCAGCTTTTACTTCTCTTTACAAACTACTGAGGAGTTAGGACTTGGAACTCTGTGATTCTGAATTCGCAAACCTGCCTTTCTGGGATGCGGGTAAAGTTCAGGGACGGAGTACTGGCCTAGCATGCATGAGGTCATAGGTTTGATCCCAGAACCACACATAAAAACAGAAAGTGAGAAAGAGATAAAGAAGGGGAGGAGGAAAAGAAAGAAAAGAAAGGAGAGAGAGAGATAAGGAAGGAAGGAACACAGACACAAAGACAGAAAAAAAAAGGAAGAAACCAAAGAAATCAGTCTCCTTTTCTGCTTCCTGCTTCAAACCTTTGGAGAATACGTACTCCCTCCCTGCCTCCATTTCACATTGCTGCCACCTTAGAAAGCTCTGCCATACCCTGTTGTGGACACCAGCATGCCAGTCTCTAGCTACAGACATACCACCTGCCAGGCTTCTTGGCTCTTCTTCCCATATTGCAGAAACCAGCATCACTCTGGTCACCCCACTGATGGACAAACTTCCCAGTCTGTAGTCTCCATGGGAACAAGACCAGAACACCTTGCTTCCTCAAGATCCTGCCCCTACTGTTAAGGGGGGGACCCAACACGCTCAACAACCATGCCACACTCCAGGATGTCCATCAGGAGATTTGATTAAAGGTGAGCGGCTCTCACAGCAGGAGGCTCGGAGCAAGGAAAAAAACAGGAAGAAAACAAGAGAAAAAGGAAGGAGAGGAGAGAGACAGAGACAGAAGAGACACACAGAGAGAGAGACAGAGAGGTGCAGAGAGGAGAGAGAAAAGAAGAAGAAAGGAGAGCACGCACGAGAACAGTCTTATATAGACCTGGAGTTAGGTGGTCTCATATCAGAGTTGGGTTGAGGTAGCTTAAAATATCAGAAGCCATGTTGTCTTTAAGGTTCTCGCCTTGCAGGAGATTCAGTTCCGTTTATCTTTAACTGACATGAATTACAGGAAAGAAGTTTATGGCCATGAAGAGGGGGTATGGGGGATAGGAGCCCTGGTTAATCTTTTTACAATACAGCATAACTATGTAACACTGTAACTTTTCTAACACCTACCCTATTCCTGCCCTCACTGCGCTTCCCTCACTTCTAGCAAAAAACTGGCTTGCTACAAGTCTGTCAGCATGAAACCTCTGGGTTCTCCCCCATCTATCATTTCCTGTGCACCCTTTATCGATTTTCCCCTATAGGCGACATTTTATAACACTATAATACACTAGCATAACCAGTACACTGACACCAAGGCACCTAAGGCACAGACTAGTCCCCTCACAAGGAGTCCTCAGGTTGCCCTTTGACAGCCCCATCACCTCTCTGCTCTTCCTCTACCCTTAATGGCGTTTTTGTTCAGGACCTCATACTACGTAGTTCAGGCTGGCCCCAAAGTCACTACATAGCCCAAGCTGGCCTTGAATTCACAGTGATCCTCCTGCCACTGCTTCAGCACTGTAAAGATGCAATACCAGGGCTGGGGATACAACTCAAGGGTAGAGCACTTGCCGGCTGCTTAAGACCTTGGGTTTGATACTCCTGCACTGCCAAAAGGGAGAAAAATAAGAGATTACAATATTAAAAGCACTAGGGTAGCTTCTTCAGCTTCTCATACTCACAAAGGAAAGACAGCAAACTTGGGGTTTGAGGGAAGCTCCCCAGGTTACTCTGTTGCAAACTCAAATGACAGTGTCTGCCCACCCTCCCTCCCCACCTAGTATCAGGTACTCCTACGATTCTGTTTTTCCTTGCAGATCTTTCCAAACCTGGGAATAACCACCAGAAACTCCTACGGCTACCGAAATCAACCTTCTCCAGCTTTTTAAGGCTGGATCTGGTCCTTTTCCTCCTCTTCCTAAGCTCTGAGTTTATCCACAGAGATGTATCCCAGGGGAGAGGGCGACAGGCCAGCAGGATGCTCAGCCACCCTCCCGGCCCAGCATGACCCCGATACGGCTGCGCTCCCCCAGCCGCTCGCCCTCGCAGGCCCTAAAGAACTCAGGACCATGCACGTCATCCCCTCTTGCCCTCAGGGAGCACATGGAAGGGGAGCTCTACTGGCCTTCCCCACGCCTGACACCCCTGCACCCGAATGGGAGGCTGCACTCCTGAGAAAGCTCTCCCAGGAAACCAGCACCCTTACCTCACAGTAAACAATGTCCGCTCCATAGTCCAGGGCCAGCAGCCGCATTGGGAGAGTCCCGACCCGAACCATAGGCGCTAAGATGAGTTTGTTCTGGTAGCACAAGGACAGGTTGTTCAGGATCATTCCTCCTCTGCTACTTCTGAAAAACAGGAAACATGGGCCAGACATTCAAGAGGAGACAGTCTCTTGGGTCACCCGTGGCAGCTATTCCTTCTTCCTTCCAGCCAGTGGTCATCTGCTCTCCCGCTCCTGACCATAAAGTGCACGTGCTCAGTCATCCGTGTAACCACATCCACTCAGGCCTGGTTTGTGCCAGCTCCCAGGGACACATTAGAGAACAAAGTAGATGAAAACAAATGCTGCCCGGCAGAGCTTCGAGTCCAGTGAGGGAACACGGGCAAGAAGACAAGAAGTGTAAGTAAGGAATTAAACGGCATGTTAGGAAAACCTGGCCTGGCTGGGTTGGAATTTTAAATTGAGAAGTCAAGGGAGGTGCAAGGATAATATGTGTGGGTGTGTGTGAGTGTGTATGTGTGAGAGGGAAAAAGAAAGAGGAAGAAGAGGAGGAAGTGGAGAGAAGACAGAAATAGCAAATAAGTACATGAGAGAAAAGAAAAAAGGAGGAAAGAAGGAAAGGAGAGAAAAGGAAAAGAAAGAAGAGAAGAAAGAATAAGCAAATGACGAATTCTGATCTGTGGCCCGAAGTAAGGGACATGCTAAACACGCAATGGGCTAAAAACTGGAAATTTTTTTCTCATTTCAGCACACAGCACTCCCCTAATTCCTCCTCTTCCCGTGTGGCCCCTCCAAGTCAGCCCACCACTGACTCCTGCTGAAATAACCTTCAGACTGTAACTCCCTCCTCCCTCTGCTCCACCTGCACTGCTGCCACGTGCGCCACCACTCTCCTGTGGCTCTCACCAGGACTCCAACCCAGCCTGCCAAGGGGCTCTCCAAGTTAGCACTTGCTCCTTTTACCACGATAGCGAGCATGGCATCTTCTAAAATTCAACTCTAATCATACCACTTTCTTCCAGTGGCTTCCAACTGAGTTTAGCATAAATCTCAACCCATCTAGTAGCTCACAACGTCCTGCGTGCTCCGTCCCTGCCCGCTTCTCAAATTTACTTTGTGCCTTTCTTCCACTTCACTCTGTATGCTCTGCCGTCCGGGCCAGCTTTTAAAGTCTGCTACACAAAGCTCTCTGCTGCCCCAGAAGCTGCCCACTGGCAGCTCTCTCTGCCTACAACACTCTTCCCAATCGGTTCACACATTCCCGTATTAAATCCTTTGTCCTCGAATATCCCTTTGGTGGACGCATCCTTACCAGATAATCAATTTCAGGACCATGGTCACACGATCTCACCTCATCCTGTATTTCTTTACAGCTCTTGTGCAACCCACATGTTCATAATGACCGACGTGGCTTCTCGTTTAATTCAGATCTTTCTCCAGCCCAGCGAGACAAGCTGCACAAGGCAGGAGCGTGGATACTTAGCTCTGAGTTTCCAGCACCGAGCCTGGCTCCTGGCCCTAATCAGCAGCTTCACGAGAGACAACAGAACACTCACCTCAGTGGTGGCCTGTGGTCTGCCAAGTCCTTCTAACAGTCAGAGGTGCCAGATGCCCTGTGTCTAAGGAGGCTGCTCTCAGGAAAGTACGGCAGGCCCCTCCTTCTTCCCAGGTCCTGCCACAACCACTCACTGGGCCATGAAGTCACACCCAGATCATCATGCTAGTTATTCATTCTCACATAATTTCTAGAATCATTCTTTTCATTATTTTTCTTTTTTGTGGTACCAGGGATCACACTTGCGCCCTTGTGCTTCCAAGGTAAGCACAGTACCACTTGAACTAAATCCCAAACCTGTATCATTTCTTTTATTTATTTATTTATTTATTTATTTATTTTGAGACAGGGTCTCGCTTTTTTGTGGTTCAGGCTGGCCCTGAGCTCGGCCTCAAACTCACATCACAGCAATCCTCCTGCCTCTGCCTCCCGAGTGCTGGGATTACAGGCGTGAGCCACCATGCCCGGCACTGTGGTATGTGGTACTGATTGCTGCTGGGGTGAGTGTCCACGCCCAGTATGGTATGTGGTTACCGGGGATCGAACCCAGGCCCTTGCACTTGCAAGACAGGCACCGGAACCACTGAGCTAAATCCCCGTCCCTGTATCATTTCTTTTAGGGCGTAATCTCCTCTACTGCTCCCAATTTGATTACTCCAATTTCTACCTTAGAGAATAACTTTAATTTTAGTTGTATGGATATAAGTCTTTCAGATTTAACATAACACCATTCAGAGAAAGCTACAAGTGGACCTAGATGTCAATATTCCCTTAGACAGAGACCTGTTATTTAGAAAGCAGTTTCATAAGCCAGGTGTGGGAGTACATGACTCACTTCCGGTACTTGGGAGGCTGAGGCAAAAGGATCACTTGAGCACAGATGAGCAAAAAAGCAAGACTTTATCTCAAAGAGAAAAGCAATTTCTTTAAAATATAAATTAGAGTCAATGGACATCTAGTAAGGAGGCAGTTTGTGAGCTATAAAGATAGAATTTGTGTGTGTGTGTGTGTGTGTGTGTGTGCGCGCGTGTGTGCGTGCCTGATCCTGGAGAATGCACCAAAGGCCTTCACAATGAGCTACAACTCTAGCCCTTTTTATTTTATATTTTGAGACAGGCTTTTACTAAATTGCTAAGCTGCCCAGGTTGGGCTGAAACCTGCAATCCTCCTGCCTCAGCCTCTTAAAGCCCTAGAATTACAAGTGTGTGCCAGTACATTTGGCTTCCATGTAATGAAATGGAAAGAATTCAGTTCTGCAGCTCAAGGGGCTTCTCAGCTCTGCCAGTGCAATTACCAAACAACTGAACCATGAAGACTTCTCCAGGCCACTTTCTTTGCTTTCAGCCTCATCACTTCCAGTCTATGCTCCTTCCAGCCATTGGGAAATTCGAATGCAAACCAAAACCTGATATTCCTATTCCTGGAAACCTTCTTCACTGCGTTTAGGATTAAGCCGTCACTTTTTTCCCTCTTTTTGAGACAGGATCTCACTATGTTATACTCGCTGGCTTAAGTAATTCTCCAGAACAAGCCTCACAAGTAGCTGGGGCTCCTAGTGCTTACTACTGCACACAGCCCAAGTCCTCCCTCTATCACAGCACACAAGGTCTGATCCCTGTCTTTCATGGGAAGTCTTATCTTCCATCATCTGAGTGAACAAATTTCAGCTAAAGAAGCAAAACAAGATGAAGTCGGGCCAGGTTCTAGAGAATGATTAAGAGATCATCTGTACACAATATAGTCCGTGAGTAACTTTGATATCAAGAGGTAGAACAGCTGTAGATGTGCTTTAGTAAGATCACCTGGGTTAATACATATTTGGCTATAGGAAGACAGGAAGGGGTAGGGAGGGAGTTAGATTAGAAAGCAGTTGGGGTTGAGGTGTAGCTTGGTGGTACAGCGCGTTCTTTTTTTTTTGTACCAGGGATAGAACTTGCAACCTTGTACTTGCAAGGCAGGTGCCAGAACCACTGAACTAAATCCCTGGCTCCAACAGTGTGCTCTTAGCATGAGCAAGGCTCTGCCTTCAGAGCCTATCATCAAAAGGAGAAATGAGAAAGAGGGTAAAAAGGTCTGGGCACAGAGTGACGAGGGTTAAAAAGAGAATGGCCATAAAAAATGATAAGTTTGAATCATTTCTACTTAAATGGACATACCTTGAGGATATCCTCATAAGTGAAATAAATAGGTCACAGATAGGTACATATCGCATCTTTTCTCTGGTATGAGAAAATGAAGATGTAAATGAGTCCTAGCATTGTATGTTATATATTGTGAAATAGAAAATGCTCAATGTAAAATAAGGT
>PVIR01015476.1:0-38330 GCA_004026965.1 Petromus typicus
TATGACAGCTGATCTGTGGAGCTACTAGATAAGAGACATGTATTGTTTTAAGCCACAAAATTTGTGGAAATTTATTACAGAAGCAATGAGAAAATAATATCATACTGTGTGTAGAGTCACATGTGAAGCAATTTACAGTCATTTACTATAAAAGAAATACTCATCAAGTGTGTCTGAGGCTCCAGAAATGGTACCAGGTTCTAAGGATGTAGAAACAGCCCCAGTGGATTCAGTCTCGGATCACCAGGGACTTATTATAGTCTCACAACTAATAAGTGAGAAAATAGCTCAAGAGGCTTGGCATCGCCACGTCTGTTCTAGTGATAAGAAAATCAAAACCAGACCAGCAAAGTTACATTTCCAAAGTCTGCTGAGTTAGAAATGGCCCTGCCCGGGTCCAAATCTATCTGCCTCCCCAAATGCCAGTGCCATTTCTCTGGGGACAGCACAACAATTCAAATCAAAAATTCCTTCACATGCCTAACCTTATTTTCTTCTCAATTCCCTGGGAAGCTGCATACGTCACTATCTGGGTTGGGACAGTGGCCATTTCTAAAGCTGCTTTGAAGCATGTTACCTCTCAGTTCTCTTCTAGGATCACAGACATGGATCTTGTTATGTGCAGCCCCTAATATTTTGATTATTTTGATGCAAATCCATCCCCCATAATAAACTCCCTTGCTTTCCAAATGCAATCGATTTTGGAAGCATGAAAGCAGAAACTAAGTAAGCTCCGACAGTTTTTGTGAGTGACCGTGACAGGAGAGACCTAAGTGGCTGAAGCTATTTTCCTCACTGTCAATCTGCCAGATGATATTCTTTGCACAAGCACATACCCATACGGTCTGCCTAATGCTTGCATTTTTGGACATATGTGAGCAAATAAATGTAATTACCAGCAAGATGTAATCACAATTGCTTTGCTATTAAAGCTGTTGTATGCTCTCATGGCTTGGTTAACAATATATGCAGAAGGGCAGAATTGCTTGCTACTCTCCCAGGAAGAAAAACACGCCAGAAGTATGGCCTCTTTTATACTATATCTGCGAAAATACAACATTTAAATGCAGAATTTGACTTTCTAAGAATCGCACCACAAAACCTTTTAACAGAAACAGCAGGGAGAGAAAGCTTTTTAAATCATGATACTCCATGAAGGATTATGAAAATGGAGGTCATTGCACGAGACGGAATTGCAAACACAATGCGGAAAATCTCCTCCTCTGTGTAAATACATGAGGACAATTTATTCTTCTCTGCTGAGCTATCAGGGGATATTTTCAGCTTCCAGAAAAAAGAAAAGGAAAGTAGCTACCATGTCCAAGTGGATCTGATCGGAGGGCTGTGCTCCCCAGTACCTGGGAGCAGGGGTCAGCTCCTACCTCCCTGCACCAGGCACCTGAAAAGAGCGGCTCAGGTCTTCCCTCCTCAGAGCTGGATAAACAAAGTGAGGATCCAAAGGATGACCGAAGACTTTCTCCACTATTCAGTCCTTGAAACCAGAGTAGGAAAGGGCAGATCCCCCCGAACCAAAGTGCCCAAACTCCACCAGAGCAATGAAGGGCACATTCTATATGATTAGACTTTGAGCACACTCACACTCCACCCATCTGTCAGATATACTCAACCCTACACATTTCATGGTGAGGCGATGGGAAGAGAGAGGCTACTCAGCAATGCGTGCACTTTGTAAATCTTAATGAAAGATCTGAAAGATTATTATCTTCATGCTGCCATCTGTGTGGGTGAGGGTATATGCAAATATCAATGCACCATGTTTAGAGTCATGATCGATGGGTGATTGATTGATTGATATGATAGATTATGAAGATGATAGATGATATGGTAGGATAGGTGATCAATAAAGGTATATGACAGATAGTCATTCTCACTTGCCATTTCTTAATCACCTACAATGAACTGAGCAACTATCACCACACTGGTAATGAAAGGGCCATAAGGCATACAGGAATTCTGTTGTCAAGCACACTACTGTCCAGTTAGGACAGAATGGTAAATAAATAGACTATATGAATAGCCTTCAGTAGGGCTGTAGAGAGAAACATTTCATACAAATGATTATCACATAAAAAACACAGACTATATGATGAAATTAAGTAATGCTGCAGTTCCCCACATTTCAAGATAGCTATACTCCATCTGTAGAATCTTCAAAGTCCCAATAGGTAGAATTCTTTTCTTTCTTAGATATACACACAGGCACACTGTGACTTACTCCTCTTGATGACAAACTATGATCTACACAAACATTAACATTCCTTCATAATATTACATACAGAGTAGTCATTAGGTAGTGCTATGCAAATAAACACTATCAAATGGTGGTATGACACATATTTGGCAATCAGCTGTCTGGTTTGTAGTATTTACCATTTTCCTGGTGTAAACACTCCCACTGTGGTTGGTTTCAAGCTATCATGATGGCCCCATAGATTGTGAGTTAGCAGGAGATGCAAACAGTGGGTGCAGAAAGCCTGGAGTGGTCGGACTCAGTGCATGACTGTACATCTGTACCTCCAGAGCCATTGTCAACCTCTTCCAACCGGTGTGGAGACAGCAGCGCCCCCACCAGAGGCAACAACCTTTGCCTCTTTGGAATGTTTTTCAATTTTTAAATGGACAAAAGATTTGAATAGACATCTCTTAGAAGAATAAATATAACTGACAAAGATTAACGAAAAAGTTCCATCAGTAATCATCAAAAATGCAAATTAAAACTACAGTGAAGTACAACTTTATAACTGTTAGAATGGCCAAAGGGACAAAAGACAGAAGTTGGAGAGGCTGTGGAGGCAACAGGACCCTTAAGCTATTGGCAGGAATACACCAAGATAGCCACTATATACAATGATATTAAGGTTCCTCCAAAAATTAAAAATGGAAAGTTTAACTTACCCTAGCAATCTCACAGTTGGTACATATCAAAAGGAAGTGAAATCAATCTCCCAAAGAGATATCCACACTCCTATGTTCATAGTAGCACTTTATACAAAATAGCCAAAATACAGAATCAATCTATCTGCTCACCACTGCCTACTGGATAAAGAAAATGTGCTATATATATATACATAGACTGGAATATTATCCACCTTAAAAAAAAAGGATGAAATGCTTTTATATGTGACAACATGTGCAAACCTGAAAAAGATCAAACAATAAATCAGACATAGAAAATCAACTATCACTTGATTATACTTATATGCAAAATCTGAAAAAGGTAAAGTCACTAAAACAGAAAATAAAATGATTATCAGGGACCAAGGACATAAATGAGTTAGAGTGTGTTGGCTACAGAGAATAAGGTTATATATTCACATTAAGTTCTTTAGATTTATTGGAAAGCATGAACACTACAGGTGAGAATAATATACTAAATTAAATACTCAAACTTTCTATAAGTAAGCGGAACTAAAATAATATTATCATTGAAAACTAATAAATATGTGAACTACTGGATATGTTGACTCCATCATTCACAAGATAGATAAATAGATAGACAGATGGATAGATATAGATATATATCAAAATGACATTTATTTGTGAATTATACCTTTAGAAAGCTTAAAGTATTGAAAATTGAAATTTAAAATATATACAGTATCAAAACATATAATATTCAGGAAAAAGTCTTTATAATAATGTAAAATACTTGTATATTGAAATCTTCAGATACTGCTAGAGAAGTCTTAGAGGATGCTCCGTGTTCATGGGGTACAGGCCCAGCAAGCTTGAGAGCTTACTTAGTTCTCCCTAATCAGAACTCCAGCTGCCGCTTTCTGATAGAATTTGACCTGCCTCATTCTAAAAGTTATATGGAAATACAAATGGTCTAAATTAGCCAAAATAACTTTTAAGAAGAATTAAGTTGGAGAACTAACACTCCTAGAGTTTGAGAGTTGCAATAAAAGTCCAATAACTAAGGCACAGATAGTTGATTTTTTTTAAAGTATGAAGCCAGTTAATGAAAGATCTGAAGAGCTATGTCATCACACTAAGGGCCAGTCAGCTGAGGGAGTAAAGAAAATGTAGTCTTTACAGAAAATGGTGCTGAAATAATTGGACATACACACACAAAAATATTAATTTTGATGCATTTCTTGAACAACCTATAAATATTAATTAAAAGCAGATAATATTCCTACATGTGAAATCTAAAGCTGAAAAGGCTGAGAGGAAAACTTTCTTAGACACTGAGTTAGGTAAAGGTTTCTTAGGTTCTACTCTAGAAGCAAGATCCATAAAGACACAGACTGATAAATCAGACTTCATAAACACTTAAAATGTCTACTTGCTAAAAGACACCTTAAGAGAGTGAAAGACAAGGCAAAAGGTGAAAGGATATATACCAGGCATCGGTACTCACAGATCCTGTAACTGTAGATTCAAGAACCACATACTGAAAAATATCCAAGGGGAAAAAAATGCCTCTGTCCTGACAGGGGCCAACATTTTTATTTAGTTTTATTCCTTGAACTGCACGGTATAACAATTAATTATACCCTATTAACAATGGATTAGATATGTCAAGTAATCCAGAGATAGCTCAGTATACCCAGAAGGACTTAAACATAAAGTCTTTTAAATGAATATCCAAAGAAGTCGTGAGCTAGAAACTACCTCAGTATCAATCAACAGATGAACGGTTAAACAACTAGAGACAGTTCAGACAATGGGATAGTTCTTCCAAAAAATAAGTTAATTTCAAAATAATCATGGTGAGTGACAGAAACCAAACAAAAATTAGTCTATACTGCATAATTTACCTTACACAGAATTCTTTTTGTCTATAATATACAAAGACAGAGAACAGATAGACGGTTGCCTGATGGAAGAGGTGATGAGCATGTTCCTTACCTTGATTGCAGCTTATTTTCTCCATACCATACATGCATCAAAACTTATCATCACACCTTTGAACATGGACGGTTTGAGTCAGGTTTACCTGGGTATTTTTTAAATAATAGTTATAAGAATAACTGCAGTGGCAGAATTCTGAACACGTTCCATACATTCAAAGTTGAAAATTCTAAATAAACAGTTGAAATAATTTGAGCAACCATTTAAAAACATATTTTATTTGTTCTGCATAGTGGAAACTCAGTACAGGAGGACTAGATAATCAGTCTGATCACTTTTTTTCTTTTTTAAAAACTGGCTGTTTTGGTTAATGATCATTTGCTTATATAGTCAGTAATAACTGGGAGCTAAGCGGCAATCATTCCTCTTCAAACACAGTAGTTGGAAATATAAAGTCTTTATTCCATGGAGCTTGCATCCCAGGGAGTGAAATTGATAAGCAAACAAGATGCTAATGGAAATATCCTCTTCACGGGATGATTAATCTGTGTGCCTACTGTGTGCCACACACTGGATAATGAAGGTGGACAGTCATCCAGGATGCCTGTCCCTTGGGAATATGTCATCCTGGCCAAGAGGTAGAACATGGAGTGAATCAACCTGATGGGGCTTCCCACTGAGAAGTGCACTTCAGACTCCCAGGGAAAATTAAGTTGAAGCTGAGGTTTTCCTCTTCAGGGTAGCTGTTTTGCAGGTCTTTTTCCCAGGCTGTTTTTGATGGCTGTACTCTAGAATAGGCCCCCTAGGTGCCCCTATGTGATCAATATTACAACCCACTTTTCTGAAGCACTACAAAAGGAAATACATACAATAAGCAAAATACCAGGCCATAGGTTCCAGCAGTACAGAAAATACTAGCTTATTGTGACCAAGAGCTATTTAACTTTTGATTGGGGCATATTCCAGCCATTCCCAAGTAGCTGGGATATCTATATTCTATTCCCAAAAACTTTTCATTCTCTTATGCTTAGAGAACTTCTACATGGGCTATTTTGAGCTATGTCATCACACTAAGGGCCAATCAGCTGAGGGAGTCAATAAAGAGTAATGTTATGTCTCCCTACTGAAGGAGAATGAGTTCTTCAAATAAATTAAGGAGGAGGTGTGTATACATCAAAGGTTCTATGCAGGGGGTGTAGCTCCCAGAGTTGCATCTAGAATCCTTCCTCATCCATCAATATCAGACTTTCTTCACTCAGAACACTCTCCCTCCGAGTTGTTACTTGGGAAGAAACAAGGTTTTGAGCATTAATATCAATAGAGCTCCACACAATAACATAAAAGGATCAGCTTTCCCCTTTCTCCTATGGAACAAAGTAGTCCAACCTTAAGTTTGCTGTCAGCCACATCCTCTGAGAGGAAGTCTTCCCTAGGGAAGCCAAATGAAGTCATCAAGACAGCAAATAAGCTTTCTTCCAATCACCTGGCTTTGGGTGTAGACACAATTTTAAGAAGGCCAGAGAAGTTGCTAGTTTCTGCTATCAGAAGTCTTTTTATTTCTTGTCTGTGAAATTTGCAGGACATTTTAATATATTTACCATCCAAAATAGGCACCAAAACATCAGATAATGAGGGTTGGAAATAATTTGAAAGTATCGAAACCGAACTTCCTTATTTTACAGCTGGAGACAGTAAAACTTGGAGAGTGGGGGGCTTCTCCAGTATCTCTTTTCTGTTCATTAATTGTCTGCAAGAAGGTATGAATATGTCATTTGATCCCTCCAACACCTTGGAAGTAAGAGTTATGTTTAACTTCTAGACTAGAAAAATGAGACTCCAAAAGCTTATGTTACTTAAGCTATTAAGTGCCAGAATTGAACTTCAAATTCAGACCTTAAGGCTCCCACCCAGAGATCTTTTCAAGGGAGTTCTGGCTAATATCAACAATATTATCAACCAAGACTTAGATTTGAAAACTTTCTTTTTCAACAAAACAGAAGTATGCAAGAATATTTTAGCTATTTTGCTACTGCCAACGCTAAAATGTCCTGTGCTTGCTAGTGGCATCTGCCTAGGGTCTTGGGCATGAATGCAATTATGTCATGTCATCAGCCTTGGGCTGTGACCTTCTGTTGATGGGTCCTTGCTGTGACATTTCAGTATTTGCAGAACTGGACTATGGGATTGTTAATCTGACTATCAACTTTAGTAGTTTGAGAGACATCCAGGAGATTAGGGAAGTACATTTTTAGATATGTCTGACTAGATCATGGGGATATAACCTTTGGAAATGACACTTGGTCCCTGACCCATTTCTCATAGTTTCATCCTCTGTTCTATGCTTCTGACCACCATGAACTGAGTAGCTTTCATCCACTATGATGTTACTGCCTTAGAACCTGCTCACCGTGGACTGAAACCTCGGAACCCATGAACCAAAATAAAACTCTTCTAAGTTGCCAGTGTTGGATATTATGTCCCAGTAATAGAAAAGCTGAAGAATGGAGGCTAAATGGACCGCAGTGGATGTTAGTAGAGGACAAGGTTAAAACCAAAGGGTGCAGCAAGTTCGAGTGCTGATTCTGGGGAAGGGATTATCATCACATCTATGATCTCATCAGCCTGACAACTGCTCCACTCCTCAGAATCAGTGGCTTTCAATGAGCGGAATGTCCGCAGTGTCTTTCCAAAGCACCTGTCTCACAGCATGTCTTCCTTCTTTGTCTTTGTCTTCATAGGAAGGCTTTTCATAAACTGGGCTCACAAAGCTCTTTCTCTAACCCCATCTTCCTCCACCCTCACCCTGGTCACCCACTTCTGTTATCTTCCTGGGCCAACACACTTCTCTGTTCTCCACAGAGAAGTACAGTCACTTTCCATTCTCAGCTCCCTGCATGACTCTACCCAAGCTGCTCCTTCAGTCCACAAAACTCCTGTTCACCCTCAGGCACCAGTATAGGTACAACTCTCTCACAAGAACCTTGAACCTTGTCATAAGTGTACCTAGCATGGGCTTTCCATTGCAGATCATAGCCATTATCACACTGTAAGTATATACCCTGTTTAACAGTGTTCATGTTTCACAGGGCTGTAACAGTGTTCTGCTATGACTTGGTTTATAAGCAATTTCATTAGAGTTACTTCAGTTGAGGTAACAAAGAACAAAGGAGGGTTTAGATCTGTCTTTCCAAGGGATTTCTTGGAGAGAAGGGTAGACTGATACAATGATCTGAATGTTAAAGACACAGAATTCATATTTGCCACATATGCCTGACAGGCTCTAGGGGAATCTAACCCTGCTATAAAGAATCATCAACCAGCAGAGGAAGAGATGCTAAACGCAGCCATGCAAGGTCTGCTGCAGAATGTACTCCTCATCGATACGTAAATGGAAGTGGAGATGGACAGAAGCATAATGAACAAAGACAAGAAGAGGCAGCCTGTCCATGGGTAAAATGAAATCACTCCCAATTACCTCCGATGGACAGCAGTTATGAGCTCCTGTACACAATTTAAAGGTAATCTTGTAATTCAAAAAGAAAAAAATGCCAATTGAACTTAATGGCAAGTGACATCCAGGCTCCGCCAGGATTAGGCTGGAGTGACTTTCCCCTATGGTTTAGTGGCAGTGACTTCCCTGGGCGCACAGAGGGTTAATTTCAGCATCCCTGGGGATGCCTTAATGGCCCTGTTATCCAAACCTTGATTCAGAGCAGAGGCCGCAGATTATGTTTTCTCTGCACATCCACAGACATATTAGGACGCCAAGTGAATATGACAGAGGGGAATATTTCCTTTCTCCTCGGAAATGCCCCAGGAGGGTTTTCTACTGCGACCTGCTCGGACCTTGGCTTTGCATTAGAGTTATTGTCCTGAGAGAAGATCCAGTTAGTACCTCTGATTCATTTCTTATAGTGCTCTCCTGTTTATTCTTGGTGGCAGCTAACTTGTAAAATTTTATTATGATTTTTTTTTCTTGGTGTGTGTCATGGAAAGGATTAAGAAAAAAGAAAAAGAAACAATGATTCTATCATCAGTCCTAAATGCAGCTGTATAAATCCACACCGAGACTGTCGGGCTGTGGGAGAGATGCAGGGTAACAGGTGTTCTCCTCCCAGTGCTTGTGCTCGGGGTCCTTATTCTGCATTTGTAGCAGCCCAGAGATTGGGAGTGGGAGGGGAAGAAAACACAAGACACCAGGGCACCACTGGCTGATCCACACTTCACATACTACCTCCTCTCCACACTGACGGATCCTTATGAAGGACAGTGTGATAAAATCACCAACACCAGATCACCACCAGATCTCCACCAAAGTTTCAATGACTCATTGTTATCGCCACACTCAGGTCCCTTCAGTTTGCACTGGGCCCAGCTTAAAGCTATACATGACAGTTAGGGTAAACACACAAACCCCCACGGAAAGCCTAGTGATTCAGGACTCCGTGCCTTGTGTAGTCTACATCCGTTGTTAGAACGTCCTCTATCTTCTCTCTTTGCCACTTATTTTCCACAAATAACTCAATCACCGTCTCTCCCCAGCTAATTCCAAACACTAGATTGCAACTCGTTCATTTATTGGAACCATCAATTATCTTTCTTCCTTGTCTCAATTATACCCAACCTGGATATTAAGCTCATGACAGACCATCATCTGCTCTTGATCTCCAAATCCTCACACCAGACTTGGTACATGGAGTATTTAATACATTTTCAACCACCACTCATGCTTTACCTAGATATCCTGTATCCCAATATATGATGAACCTGTCAAAGCCAGGCAGCTACTATTGCTGTTTTTCCTAATTGCTACATAATCCCACTTTCAGAATTCACTGGCCACTTACATTTATGTTTCTCCCGCTGAATCAGAAGTTTCTCAGGGACAAGGAGTAACTCTTCATTCATCCGTGCATGCTGGAAGCTGCAAAGAGTACCTAGAAAAACTAAGTGCTTAGTAAGGAAAAGCTAAATGAACGAATGAATGAATGAATGTGGCAGATAGCTGAAAGTTCTCCCGATTTATTTTGAGGCAAGGTCATGCTAAGTTGCTAAGTTACCCAAACTAAGCTCAGACTTGGGATTCTTCTGCCACAGCCTTCCGGGGTGTTAAGATTACATGAGTGAACCACCACACACAGCCATCATCTCTTTAAAGAGCCGTTTAAAATATGTTTTCCCATCTCTCCCAATGAAATTGTAATGCTATAGATACAGTGTATATCTGTAGTATTGCTGTGCCTCATACATACATTGAAGATGCAAGATTGTATCACCTTCCTCAAAACAAATTTTGCTGCCTTCTGGTGCTATCCCCCTTGGAAGACATGCCTTTGTCCAGTTCACTGCCATCTTGTTTTGGTGAGACCTATATCTTCAAGCCATCACCCCTCAGAAAGTTCTCAGTGCATCCCCAGTGTTCACAGCCTCATACTGTCCTTAGGACACCTGCATGATGACAAAACAAACCTGTCTTTCCAAGAATGTCCATTCCCTAAGTGCAGAACCTGTGCAGGCAATACGTGAAACCTTGGAGAGGCTGCACAAAGAAACAGAATCCTGTCACACACTGACCATCCACTCATTGTCCCTTCTTTTCTCTCTTCCCTTGGCTCTTAACAAAATATTTGCTCCTTACTCAGCCCACATAGATCCTCCTGAGGTCTGAGCTGCACCCCAAAGGGACTCACCAAGGAATGCCATCTGAACACAGAGTGATCTCCCCGAAAGTTCTGAAAAATGACTCATTCCAATCAATCTCATCTGAGGTTCTTAGGACAATTCCTCACCATTCTCTTTATCTGCCCAGCTCTCTCTTTCTAAAATATACATCTTACCACAATACTCTTCACTAGGCAAGACTGTTTCTATAAAAAAAGTTTTATTGTTTCACTCATAAAAATTACTCCAAGGTTAATCTCTGTTGTCAAGAGAAAACTTAACAGTAGTAATAACTGGCCTTCTACACAAGACCTATCAGAATCTCATTCATATTGTCTTCTTATCTTTCCTTACCACATTGTGTTCTTGTGTTTTTCTTTTTACTTTCTCAGATGAATCAATATTTTTCACATTCCCTTTGAATTTTCAATAAAATCTCTTCATTCTTCAAAACCCAGCTCAAAGAAACCCATAAACTGGGCCCAAGTCCAAACTCAGGGCTTCCAGTGCATTGCAAGTCAATTTTTATGTAAACATTCATTACGACACAAGCTAATCAGTGGTCTCTGTAGCTTCTTCCATCAGGCAGTGTTTATATAAACCCCAGCATTTGGCCCAGTGTGTGGCACACAGTAACTGCTCATTAATTATTTGTTGAATTGAACAGCACTGTCCTCCTAAAATGTATGATCTTTTAAAAAAGTTCCACTGACCAAGAATCCAACAGATCTGTAGAGTAGCTTCTGGCAAAGACACTCACTTTGTCTTCGAAAATTTTCCTGGACAGGAACAGGTGAGAGAGAGGCCCTTTCCAGCAAGAGCCCTGTACCCCTGGCTGGTGGCCATGGCAAAACTCAGAACACCAAGCGTCATGGCGTGAAGAGAGATGAAAATTGCACGAGTTAATCCAAGGTCATCTTGTAGCTCTGTGTTTGCCTTCTCTGGCCGCCCACAAGGTTCTTATGCAATTGCTGGAGGCCTTACCACCAATGCCTCCCTTAGACCCTGGCACCTTTTGACACTCAGGACTTCACTAAATTGCTGCTTTTGATGATGCATGTGCTCAGGGATAGGAAAAGGGCAGGAGAAAAGCAAGAGGATTTTAGCAGATTTTTCATTTTAGTCAGGTGGGAGCAAAGACTTTTTTTTTTTATCACAGCTCCAAATGAAATAGGTGAAACATCCTTACCCCTAATCTGTTTCCAGTCTGGTTTTGCATTTTAACATAGTTTTCAATCTCTACTCCACTTGACTATGTTTATTCTTCTATCTTATAAAGAAACAACCTCCACTGTTTGTAGATATCACTTTCTGTAGATCCCAAGTCCACATTTGATTTCTAGGAAGAGAATGATCTCATCCAGTGTAAATTATAGTCAATTTAACAATTCTCCTGACTGAAAGTTTCTACCTGAATCATAATTCTCAAGAACCATTGAAGCTGTCATTGAAGTAGGAATGACAAAACCAGACTATGTAAGTATGGGGATGAGAGCCTTGCCTTAATGTGGTTGGGAATGAGATGAATATTATGCTATATAAACAACAAGGCTCTGGAATCAGTTTGATCTGAACCTATAATTCATACTTTTGCAAGTTGTTCTCAAGTAGACTTTTTATGGAAGTATAATGTATGTAAAGCAACATCCTAAATTACAAGCGTGCAGCTATATGGATCTCCACAAACTGAACACAGCCATATAACTAGTGTCCAAATAAATGAAGCATTACAGCAAACGCAGAACCTCTGTTTTGTACCCTCTTTGTCATTACCAAACTTCAAAGTAACCATTACCCTGATTTCTACAACCCTATATAATCTTTGCTTGTTTTGAATCACGCAAAACAGAATCATACAGTATGAATCCTTTTATGTCTGGCTTCCTTTACTAAACATAATATTTGTAAGATACATCCATGTTTGTGTGTCTCCTAGCCAAAACTCATTTGTTCTCAGTACTGTGTAGTTTCTCCTCTGGCTAATACCACAAAATTAATTTATCTGTTCTATTACTAACAGATACTAGATAGTTTCCACTTTGAGTCTATTACAAAAGGGGTGCTTTGAACATTGTGTGAACTCATCTTTTGGGGTACAAATGTATACACTTCTGAAAAATCCCTAGGAATGGAACTGTTGAGTCATGAAGTATTTTATATGCGCTCTTACTGACCTAATTTTAAAATATATCTTTCTAATTTTTTGTTGAGTGACTGCTACAGTTTAGATCTCAAATGTCTCCCCAAATTCTCAGGTGTGTGGAAGATGATGGGATCATCAGTGGATTCTTCTACTAATGGCTGGTTTTGGGGTGAGTCGCTGGGGACATGACCTGGAAGGGTAGACTCTTATCTTCCACTCTTCTCTGCTGTCTTTGCTTTCTGGATGCAATTTAAGCACTTTTCCCTCCACTAAGCCCCTCTGCCACAGCATATCTGTCCTGCAGCCATGTGGCAATGGGCTGAAACTGTGAGCCAGAATGCATGTGATATTGTGTCTCAGGAGCTGGAAGGTGGCTAAGACAGTGAACTTAAATAAATCATTTATGTTTTCTAGGCTTGTTTCCCTATCAGTGAATGAAGAAATTATACATTGTAAAGTGTCTGAAAATAATACCAACTAACATAAAATACCTAGTACAATCCTGACATTTAAATTACATGTGTCCCAAAGATATACAGTTCTAACCAAGTAGTCCACACATCCTTATATTTCCAGCCTCTTGTACAGACAGGTTGGTCACCTGAATTAAATTCTGGCCAGTGTTGTGTGAGTGGAAAGGAGCTGTGCCATAACCAAGCCACCAACCTCCATCCTTCTCTTCTCCTGTTGCAAACCCTGCAAAATAAGTTTTGGAGTGGTGACAGCAAAAGAGCACAAGGCTCGCTAGGGCTCTCAAGTGACATGTGGAACAGAATTGTCACTGGCTGACACCAGACATGTAGCATGAGCAAGAAACAAAGTGTTGCACTGTTATGTCACTGGTGTCCTAGGTTTTATCATTACCGTACCATGCTGTAGACCCTCCAGATGAGCACAGTAACCAGAGGGTCGGGTAGCATTCCATCCCAATGAGTCACATGACTCAGGCTTGACACAGACATTCCACATGACTTCACTCCTGAACAGCAAGGAAATCCGTACTTGCTATGACTAAAGAGAAACATTTCAAATTGGTCTAAAAAAACTTTCTTCTCTGTTGAAAAACCAGATTGCAATTTCAAAATTGTGTCTGATATGCCCCCAAACATAGCGCTACCTTCCAAAGAGAAGGCCCTTGGTGATTATTAGTTTAGAAAAAAAAAAATGAAACCTTTCCTACAGGTTCAAAGCCCGCCTCATTCCTTTGTTCCTACAAAGACTTTCTTCCTTCATGTTCCCTAGTGTCTACATGGCCTATGAGCTTTCTCCTAATGATTAAACTCCTAAAAATACTACAAAGAATGCTTAATAAGGCTTTTGTGTTTTTCTGGTTGCTATAGAGACTGTTTGGTGTAGGACCTTAAGTACATGTAAATATGTATTTTGGGCAGTGTTTTAAAACACGGATAATTTAACCAGCCATAACAGCTGTTCAGAGTGCTGCAGTTCAGTGTGATAAGGCATATGTAAAACATTTTATGGTGTGTTATTTATAGTTATTTACTTAATAGCTTGCAAGAGCCCCTTCCATTGTGTAAAGGAACTAGGCATTTACCTTGCCTTAACAGTGAATTTCATTTACTCCACTGCAGCAATTGATGGTCTTACGTCTCACACAGGATGGTAAATATGCAATTCGTATAATGTTAGTGCAGGAACCATGTTGAGGGAGAGTTACTTGGAAAACAAAGATTTCCCCTCCTCTCAAGCAGTTCTGAGCTCGTTAGGAAAGTTGTTGACAGAGCTACTTTGGCAGGATAGGAAACCCTCAGAAAGAGGTCACTGTCTGCTTTGAAGTTACCCCAGGGGTGTCCCTACTGTTGAAATAGCAGATAATAATAGCATCAACAACGAATAGCTATTGAGCAAGCTTGACTGTGGGCCACAGGCATGACAGTTATGTGCTGGACATTCATGATTCACTTAGTCCTCACGATACCACAGGACCATGATACCTGCAGTTATTACCTTCACCTGCCAAATGGGGAAACTGAGGCAGAAAGGTTCCAGCTTCCCGAAGATCCTGACAGGTAAAAAGATGGTACATCTAGACATCACGCCAAGCTCTGTCATCCCAGAGCTTGTCCTCATTCATGGTGATTTCAGTCACTGAGGTTCTGCAGGACTTCCTGAGCCACCTAGAGGTTAGTTCCTTCTCAGCAATCTATCCCCTGGGCCTGTAGCACACACGTACTATATTTTCCAAATAGAGTTTGGACAGTGGTCCATTCTACTAGAGAAAAAACAAGATATGAACTACACTGCCCAGGTCTTTCTGGGTGTCATCTTTTAAACAAACACAACTTTAGGACAGAGGCTTCATTACCACTTGGTTCAGATGAGGGACTGACATTCAGACCAGGCCTGTCCAGCACCCCACAGCTGACATGTAACAGAGATGGTATTCAACATCAGATATGTAGAACTCTGAAACCTTTCAATATTAAAGGGTACATACCTAGAAAGTAACTTTATTCAACTGTGGGACAAAACTTCCTCCCTCAGGGGATATTTGACACAACCTGAAGACATGTTTGATGTAAAAGTTGGTGGGAGCACTACTGGCCTGTAGTAAATGGAGGCCAGAGATGCTGCTAACCATCCAACAAAGTACAGGACAGCCTTGATCAACAAAGAATAATCCACCCATCATTGCCAATAATGCCAACTCAGTGTAATTAAACACAGCACCAGATGGCTGAGGCAACACTGTGGCAGGTGAAGTTAAACTGAAATTGTGTTGGTCATTCTTTTATCAGCTTAAGGAAAAAAATTAATTTTCAAGATTTAGTTTTAGAATTTTGAATGATAACTCATTTTTGCATGCCCAGTTGTTTTAAAAAAGTATCTCAATTGGGGCGGGGATTTAGCTCAGTGGTTCTGGTGCAAGGGCCTGGGTTCGATTCCCCGGTAACCACATACAATACTGGGTGTGGAGACTCACACCCAGCAGCAACCAGTACCACATACCACAGTGCTGGGCATGGTGGCTCACGCCTGTAATCCCAGCACTCGGGAGGCAGAGGCAGGAGGATTGCTGTGATGTGAGTTTGAGGCTGAGCTCAGGGCCAGCCTGAACTACAGGCTGTCTCAAAAAAGAAAAAAAAAAGTATCTCAAGTGTTTCCAGGCCCAAAAAGATGATCATCACAGGCGTTTCCAGAATCTGAGATGGATGAAGAGTCTCTGAGCTGATTCTGATGAGGAGAAACCAAGGAAGAATGGTCATCTGGACATGAAGATTGACAAAAGCAGAAATTAGTCTGTCTTATTACTGCATCATTTATCTTCTTGGTTAAAACAGCCTGCCTCAAAGCCCATCTCATTCTGTCAACCGTGGAATGCATGACCTTGGTATTGCATAACACATAACCGTGAGCAGCCTCCTCTCAGGAGGAAAACTGTGGAATGACCAGGTGAATCCACCCTTCCCATTCTCGCTTGCCTCATTTTCTTCTATTTCTCACAATCACATCACTGAGCCAGTCAGGCAACCAACAGATATCTACAAGTTCTACATTCTTCCTGGAATCTCCACTGGGCAGGGCGCTTGTTTTAGTTACGATTCTGATCCCTGATTTAGGAAAACCTCCCATATCAATTTTTTCAAAATGCATTTAAGCTCCATAAGAATAAGACCTACTCTAGCTTGCTCAGCCTACATCCTTGGATATGTACTATCCCAGAATACTGTCTGGAATATTAAAGATGCTCACAAACTATTTATCGATGAAATAACTGACATTGTCATATCTTATGATGCTGAATAAAGTCAGAATCCAGAAATAAGAGTCAAGGTAATCCAGACTACTTAGGAAATATGAACATCAGTTTGAAACTAGTTCTATGTATGTATGGGTGATAGATACAGGTATAAGCCATAGCTGAACCAGGGAGACCAGAAAGGTATTATTAAAGCAGATGTCCAGGACAATCTTAGGAGAGTCCTCAGGGAGCTTCCTCTTGGTATAGTTCTCATCACAGGGCCTATCCTGTAGGGTTCAGGCCTTCAGTTTAGCCTTTTCAGCTATTTAGTATCTATTCTCTTGGGAACCATCCTTCTACAGACTGGGACAGATCTGAGCCTGGACACATGGCAGATTTTGTTTGCATTTTGTGGTCCACCTTTTAGAAGGAAAAATAAAAATAATTATCCTTTATGAAACAGTTTCTGTGATCGGTTCTCAAGTGAGGCAGTTTATTTCTATTATATCAGAACTTAATCATTACCATCCCATAGGGGGTGTAACCAATCCCATTTTGCAGTGCAGGAAACTGAGATGGAATATCTTGCATAAGACTAATTGCTTTTGGTTTCAAACATGCCTTGGAAGGTGAAAGTGCCAAGTTTCTGGGTGGGAACTCAAGGTAAGAGATGGGTGATGATCTTATAATGCAACGTTGGTTCTTCCCATATTCTGTGGCCTGGCTCCAGCCCCAACTGTTCAGCTTTGCTTGGATTCTCCACTAAGGAAGCAGGAAGGTGCTAAAAGGTTGGGAAGAAATCAACCAAGCCAGAGAACTGTAGTAAGAGAAGCTCAACAGTGTCAGTCATGGAGTCCACAAGATATCAGGCTAGAATCAAATACCAGCTGGTCTGGCCCATGGGTGGGAGGTAGAGGAGCAGCACAAGAGTCAGTGGGAAGAGGACCTCAGGTAAGACAAGCACCCAAGCCTTAAGGTGAGGCTTCACCAATCCTGGGAGAGGGCTGAGGACACGGTCCAGCTCAAGACCTCTGGAGTGTCTTGAGTTAGGTGACAGGTTCACACTGCAGCCTGTGGAGGGATTCAGATCTAGGCTCCACTCACAGCATCAGGCTGGGAGAACATTATGCAAAGCTCTAGATGCTCATATCTGTGGAAATGGGGAGGCAGAGCAGGTAGCTTTCATCTGTGAAGCACTTCTTTGAGATTTTACTATGTGCTTGGCACTGAGGATACAGGTGTAGGCAGGAAATGAGCGCTATTTCTGCCTGGTTGACAGTCCAGCGAGAAGGGCAGATAAGATAGATGAGCCTTTGCTCAATCTGCTGCAAAATCCACCAGTCAGGGAGGTGCTTCTGACCTCTGCAATCTTGCTACGCAAAATGTGATCCACAGGCCAGACACATCAACATCTCTTGGCAATTTATTAGGAAAAAAAAGTATCTCAGGCCTCACCCCAAGCCTTCTGTGTCAGACTCTGCGTTTTGGCAAGATCCCAGAGGGGCCATCTGCTCACTGAAGGCTGAGAAGCAGGAGTCTGCAAGCTCTCTTTCCAGAGCAGGGATGTTGGTACTTTCAAAGGGTCGTCACTTCCTGCCACACATGTCCTCAGAGGTCCTCAGAGATAGAAAGGTTACGCTCGATTCAGCTAAGAACAGGCAAAGGGGAAGCAGAGTGTATTCTCAAGAGCTCCTAGAAATAATTACCGTTCTCTTAATAATAAATGAATAGGCTGCAGTCCCAGAACACATTGAGAACAAAGCAAAACATGTCAATATAAAATCCAGCAAATAAAACAATCAATTTAAAATAGATTTCTCTAAATGGTTTGCCTGCCTCGGCTAAGTGCCCCACCTCTGGACTCCCTTAGCATATTGTCTTACGCCTGCCTCAGCCCTTCCTCTCTGCTCTTGAACTTTTCCATTCCTGCGTTTTCCTCCCAATATGACTATAAGTTTTACTTTTCATTAGTACATGTTTGCAATACTCAGTGTTTACATTCCTTGTGTGGAGTTGGTGCCTGTGGAGAACACATCTTACTCTATTTTCATCTTCTTTCCCAACCTTTCCCTCTTGATCTTCCCATTTGAGAATATATATCTGCTTACTTCCTAATATCTAGCTTTTATTTTGATTTTTATTTATAATTTGTGTTCTTCATATGAGAGCTTGCCTGATTTATTTCAATTAATACTACGGTTTTAAGATGCATCTTCCTAAAAATGATTCAAGTTCATGCATTTTTATGTGAGAGCACTACTCTATTGTGTATAAAGGTCATATTTTTCTATCCATTTATCTGAGATCAGGTGCATTCAGGGCGGTATGGCCTTTGACATTTCTTGATGGACATTTAGGCTGTTTCCAAAATCTAACCACTAGGAATTGTGTTGGAACAAATATAGGTATGCATGGATCACTGCAATATTATGTCTTTAACTTTTTCAGAAAGACTATAGGATTTTGAAGACCTTTTTCCTGAAAAGATGAGAAAAGCATTCTGTCTCTAGAAAGAAGGATCAGAAGCAGTTATCTAGGAATGGCACTCCGTGTAGAATGTTTAAAGCAAACCATAAAATTCCTCCACAAGTAAGGGCTGATTGATCACTCTTCCCCTATTTCCCTAACCTTCCCCTACCTACCTCCTTGGAAAAGTCTAGACTCTCTGTGCCTGCCCAAGCAGCAGTTCTCAGCTGCCAATGCAGTGAGTAGAGTTTGTTCTGTTCTAAGACTTTCTGCATCTTCACTAATGCCAGTACAAGGCACTCACATCGGTGCCCTTGGGTGGAGTCTCCCCACCCACATTGTCTCTGCTTGGAACCAAACCAGACTCAATACAAGTTGAAACTTAAGAGCTATGTCCATTTCCTCTCTTGTTTCTGCATTTTCATATAAGATCAAGCCCAGACTTGCCTACTGGCAGATACAAAAGCATACGATGGGCCTAGTCAAAACTGGTAAAGCTGCCTAGCCATTATGCACCTGGCCACAGAGAAATAGGTGAGCTCTACCATGTCAAGACCAGCCCATCTGGTCCATCTGAAAATACAGACCTAAATAGACACCTATCACTTTAAATTACTATGTCTGACTGTTTGTTGTACAGCAATAGCTGACTGCTATAAGCCACCCTGTAAAAGATGCTTCCATTTAGGGAACATCTAATTTCTTTCACACACAAATTCTCTTTGCATCTGAATTTCTTGCTTACAGCAAATGGACTTTACTTATGGCTCATGTGAGAAGAAAAGCATAGAAACAGATTGTATTTTCAAGCACAGTCACATCTTGGTTCTACCTGTGAAGTGCCCTCTAGGAACTGTCTCATCAAGAAATTGTCTCTGAAGGATACTGATGGCAAGGACATTTTAGGGTTTGTTACACTTCTTTTGCTCCATAGAGAATAACTGAGTAAATTAAAGTTTTTGTGAATAGAAGTAGTAGAAAACGAATTGAGCTAGTTTAAACAATTAAAAGGGAAAATTGATTAAACATCTATTTGTCATGATTTCTCTAGCTGTAAAAGGGCTGAAATAAAACTCAGAATTACACAAGTCAAAATTAAGGTTCATGTTGGTTATGTGTTTGGGGAGTCAACCGGGAGTGCTCTGGCTTGAGACACAGTTGAAAGCTAGGGCTCCACTGTGGCCATCAACACGTGTCTTCCTCAGGCATCTCATAAAGATGCTTGGGAGTAACAAAGCCCAAAGTTCCCGAAAAAGAATACTGATTTCGCAGTACTTCCAGCCAACAAAGTCACTGAAGGCCTATGATTGGCCCATCATTGAATCAGTCAAGATGGGCAGAAAGATAGTGCACTCTAATTAGCCAAGTAGCAACTCCCTTAACCAACAGGAAATGAGAGGGGAATGTTTTCCCAAATACTGGAAAATTATCCTAGTGAAAGAGACCAGAGAACTGTACAGAAATCTGGGAACAGTTGATCAGAGCAACCTGGGAATGATGACAACCACTGACATAACTCAGCTCCCGGAGTCTGGGACTGTCATCTCAACCTCAAATATTCCATGAGAGAAAATCGAGTCATGCTGCCCTTGCTCTTCACTCCACTCCTCCCTGTCTCCTGGCAGACAGAGCCTATGGTGTGCTTGACAGCCCTGGCTTGAGAACACTGCAGACAGCTCCAAAACCTAGGACTCTGGCCACGGCTTGTTTCCTCCATCACTTATAGCCTCCCTGCCCCCCCAACACACACACATTCTCAGGTGTCCATTTCTTATACATAAGATAGACTTTTAAAAGTTTGCAAATTCAAAATCTGTTTTAAAATAAATCATGGCACCACTCTAACTTTATTTTCCACTATGTCTATTTAACCTTCCAATAAATACACTCATCTTACAGGATAAGTAAGAAAGAACGGTGGATGGAATTGAAATACTGAAAGATGGATAATAAATTCAAGAGCTCTGCTCCTAATCAGTTGTGTGATCTTCCACAATTGGCATGATTTCCCAGAGCTTCAGTTTTCTCAGTGCTTAAATTCTCATCAAAAATGATGAAGTCTCACTTGGACAGAGGCCACCAAGAATCTTTAAAACTCCAGATAAAAGCAAATTCTATGGTGACAATGGTAATGACACTACCATTACTGCCACTACTGTTGGTACAAGTTGGTACCAATCATCTAGGCTGTGGACCTCAGCTTTACAAAAGGTTCACTTGGGTCAATAACAAACCACGAAGTCCAGCATGAGTGTGCAAGACTGATATGCCACCACTCTGAGCAGGTGAGGAAGAGAATCACAATATCAAGTCCAGCCTGGGCAACATGGTCACTTAGCGAGACTCTGCCTCAAATTTATAAAAAAGACAGAGAGAGAGAGAGAGAGAGAGAGAGAGAAAGAAAGAAAGAAAGAAAGAAGGAGAGAGGGAAGAAAGAAACAAAGAAAAAAGGGCCCAGTGGAAATTCTCGGGGCTCAGTCCTCAGAACCACCAAATAAATACATAAATCGCGAAAGTCCAATACTTCTTTGAATGCCTTTGAACCAGCTTAGCACCCATGTGTCCGGTAAGCTGGCCATGGCCTCCAACTTCACTGTGGTATTCTCTCTGTATTTCTGCATTGTTGACTTCTGCTTCAGTTTTTCTGTCTGGATCTCCCTCAGTAACTGTCTCTCTCTTTTCCTATCTCTCTTTCTGTTGTGATGGCCTGTGATTTCTCTGTTTCCTTTTCTGTCCCCACCTTGGGTCCCCTGTCTAATTCCTCATCCCCCCTGGTGGCCTTGGCACTTCTAGAATAGACCACTCCCTTGCTTCTGCCACCCAACCCAGCCTGCTTTGTGATCCTTTCTTTGTCACAAACAGCTGTGTCCTGTCTTGATAATATAAATAAATTTCTTAAGAAGCAGCTTGTGCCAACTTGGGACACTGAAGCAAACACAGTCCAACAATGCCCTGCAAGAAAGACAACTCATTTAGCTGGCCAAGCCTGAGACCTCTGGACAGGGTCCCCTGGCTGCTGGCACCCTGCCAATGCCCCTGCCCCTCGAGAGCTGGGATGCAAAGCTGCTTGTCCACATCAGACCTGGGGTGTGTGGAGTCTGGGCTCGGCTTTGATGAAACTGAAAAGGTTTAATCATTAAATGTTTAGAGAATGTGAAGCTGGCATCTGGCCCTGTGTTTTCTGTAATATCAATTATTCCCGGAGAGCACTGCTGCTGGCTGGGCTGCGAGGTGCCCAGAAAGAGGGAGATGTGTCATCAGCTCACCTCAAGCTGCAGAGACAACATTGCCAGAAACACAGAATATAAAGGGGGTCTTGAAAAAGTCCCAGGAGAAAAGGAGGGGTCACCCAGCCAGGAGGAGGAACGGGATGGACACAAGATGACAACAGCACAGGTCACCTGTGAAAAGTGTCCTCTGTCCCCTGTAATGGAGCAGTCAGACATGCAAGCAGCACCTGCTCCCTGGAGAGTCCTTGCTTATAAATTAATGCCCTCCCCTCGTATCTCCGGGAAGGGAACGTAATTACCATGGTGGTTGCAGGAAACTCTGCCCCTGTGCACACCCCCACTTGCCATCTCTGCTGGTCTCTGGACTCTGGAGCTCAGTCGGCCTTGTCTGAACTCTGTCTTCTCCCCTATCTCAGCTGTGTGGGATCCATATACCTTCTCCAGGCATACTTTCACATTTATTATCTTCCTTCCTCATCACACAATTCCCACTCAAATCTGCATCTGGCTCATTTTACTCAGCAGCGTATTTTAGAGATCGCTCTAATTTACACCACAAGAAGCAGCCTCGTTGGTCATTTTTATAGCTGTATAATATTCCATTCCACAGATGTTCTGGGCCCCAGACAAAAATCTTCACTACCTCTATTTCCTCTAATTCCTTAGCTGGTTTCTCTTGAAATCCAGTAAAACTCCAGGGCTTCCCCTAACTTGGATGTGGCTGGGCTCTCTCTGGGTCAAAAGCCACAGCTCCTAAGGGTGCCTTCCCAAGGCAGAGAGAACCTTCAAGATGTGGCCACACACCCAGTGCCCACTCAGAACCTTCACGTGACCGAGGGCCATGACAACAATCTTCCACAAGTCCTAGAAAGCATTCTCCAGCCAGCTGTCCTTCTCTGCCGCATCCACTGCCCTCTTCCTGGAAATACCACGTTCCTTCATGCGTCTCAACTCTTCTGTCTGGAACGTTCTTTACTCTCCGTAGTTCCAACCTCTGGCCACAGTGGATTTCTCACATCATTTCATACGGACAAAATACACACATGGTTTGAGACCAAATGCACCTGCACCCAATTCTTCATTCTGCTCTGTGCACTTCCACCCAGATGTCATGTCCAACTGCAGCTCCACAAATCTTAGGAGATTTTTAAAGCATATTTAACTCATGGATATGCAGTAATACTTTGGTTCACAGATGCTTTTGTTCAAGAACAGTTCAGTTCACCGACAAGTACTTGGCGAAATTTGCTTCTGTTCAAGAACTTCGTGATGTGTGATGGGCACAGCCATGGCCATCTTCTCCAGAGTCATGAAATGAATCAAGTCCATATACCTGGTACCCCTGCCTCACACCCTCTCTGGTCTTACACAAGGGAAGCACAAGTACATGCAAACTGACAGGTAGATCTCTCTTTTGAATTTAACAATGAGGCCACATGATTTCTGCAAAACATTTGCTCCTCTCAGAATGATAGGTAGTTCTTTTTACATGCTATTTTATATAATATTCCAACAAACACGATTACATGAACTATTCCAAAACAGTACAGATATAGGAAAAATCCTAAAAAAGAAGCAGCCATCTAACAGTTCACACACTTGCAATCATAATGACAATCACTGAGTTGCCTTCCTGGGGGTTTTGCCTGATGTGCTCATTCACAAGAGCCCGTGTCCTTCAGGCTCACCAGCAGCTTGCTTGCTGTAGGTGCAAAATTACACCAGACACTTTTAAATGCCATGAAGACTTGACAACTGATCAGTGTGTTTCTCGGACGTGACACTGGAGGGACACACAGGCAGCCCATAATCTAATGAACACAAAGGTTTATTAAGGACAGGTGCATTATCTGGAGGGACACAGGATAAAGAAAAGAGATGTTTGGAAAGGCCACTTCAGCCTGGGTTTTACAGAAAAGGCCTTTCTCATGCTGAGCACACACTGGCACAAGCTATCCCTAGCCACGAATAGTGGAAGAGTTGGACTCACAGGGTCAGAGTGGAGGACAGTGCAGATAAACACAACTCCTCACACCAGCTTTGTGGCCTGATGCACTCATCTGGTCTCTCTGTGTGACCAGTTTTTTTTTTTTTTTAAATTATCTTTATTGGTACATTAAATATAGACATCATGATTGCACTCCATAATGGGGATTTGTACCAGTATAAGACACAACTTAATTCTCATTTTTTCCCATAGCCCCACCCACCCTACCACCCCCCCATATATATAAAATTTGTTTCCTTACTTTTTGTTACAATCTCAACATTGTCCCCTTTCACCTTATTTGACCAGTTTTTTTACTTGTAATACAAAGGATAATAATTAGGAGAACTGGTTAGATTATGTCTCTAGTGTGCCCGGGACAGTGCTGGCAATGTTGGAAACACAATTGAAATAGCGTTGGGTAGCCCATAATAATAATAACTGTTGCCATTATCAACCTTAGTCCTAGAAATGGTATCTCATTGTCATTACCAACCTTAGTCTTAACAACGGCTCGTGCATCAGGGTCAGGAAAGTGGGCCTTGTGCCTGGCAGCATCCAGTTGCTCAGTTAGGGTAATTTTAATTCTGTTTCCTCTTCTATCAAATGGGGTGCTAGCAAGTGACTCCCCTGACTGTCAGGATGAGATGAAGTCACATAAATACAGTGCTCAGCACCCACAGGCTCCTCAGTAAGTCAGAGATACTTTAAACCTCATTATCCAGCACAGAACCCAGGGCTCCAGAGGAGACCCCAGGAAATGTTCGGGTTTTGTTTCTTTAATTGTTTTTATTTTTCTAAAGAAACCTCTGGACCCAGATGCACCCTCCAGGAAAGCAAGATCCGCAGCTCTTTCCTCTGCTCAGCCTGATGCTCTGGGCCAAGTGGAATCTGCAGTTGTGGCCGAGCCCTGCCCAGCCCACTCCACAGCCAGAGCTGTAATTCACTACGAAAGGGCTCCAGCACCACCCCTGGAAGGCCCTTTAATGTTTTATGAGCTCCCTGAAATGCTCAGATAATTAAAAACACTTTCTTAATTTAATAGCTTGGCTTAATGAAACCAGGACTTTATGTTTTATTTGGAAAGGGGTGAACATCCCAGTCACACTTATTAATATTTTTAAGAGTGTGCCCAATTGTGTCTAGGGACGGAAGGAAATCATTGCTTCAAGGGGGAAATGGGCTTTCCTGAGTCTGTGACAAGTCTTGGGCTTATTAGAGCTCATTATATCCAGGAGGCCTGAAACCTCAATTAGCAATCATCATGTATGACGTGGCAGGCTATTATTAAGGAGGCCACTTATTACAGAAGCATGGAATTATCAATTAAAAAGTAGTCCTCTGGGCCCCCAGGTCTGATAGTATTACCTGGCCTATCTAGACACTCATTTCCCAGGCCAGCGTGTGGAGCTGAATCCTCTGAGAGGAGCCTCTTCTGTCAAGTCAAATAAACATGATCCTCTGGGAGGGAAATGCCATGATTCAAATGGGTTGAGTGTAAACCCAGTTGATGTGGGACATAGCGGTATCAGCCAGAGGCATGGATTCCAGGTTGCAGGGGACATCTGGTGTCCACAGAGTGGGGATTCTTTAGAGAATCGCACCCTCACAGAAGCGACCACAAAACACACAAGCCAGGCTTTGGTGTCAAAGTCAGAGCCAGTGGTGCCATGCAGCTGGCTTGCATCAGTGCATGAGAGCAAGAAGTATGTATTTCTTCCCAACTTCATGGTCAATGGCATTGCACAGATATTAGGAGAGTTTACACCAATGCTATAGTTTATATCTAGAGGTCCTAACACCCCAATCAAGCTCAGGTGTGGCTTCTCAGAGGTGACTGGGTAATGGAAGTGTGATACTCATCAAAAGATGAGTCCACTGATGGATTTATAGCTACATGTGATTTGGAAAGGGGAGCTTGGTCATAGGAGGTGATCACTGGGGGCACGGCTGGAACAATCTATCTCCCTCTTCCTCCACTGATGCCAGTTTTCTGCTTCCCATTTCCTTGCTAAGAGCTCTTTCTCATCTGTCATACCACCTTGCCTTTCAGCCAGGTTCACTCTGAACTAAAAATCTGCATAAACTGTGAGTTCAAATAAACCTCTCCTCAGCTGATTGGTAGATGCTGGGGGTTGTGTCTCAGTGATGAGAAGATAACTAATACACCATGAAAATAGGTAAACACTACAAACTAGTGTTTTGCTTTTCTCTTTAGAAAAATAGTTGTTCAATATTACTCAGCACAATGCTGGATATGAAATCAAATCCTGGTTGCTTAAGTGTGAGAATGATCATGAGAAATTTATTTAACATTTACAAATCTTCATTACTCTATTAAAAAAAACCCAGAAACTTCCATCTCCTTCAGCTTTTTTTAACTTCAAGGCACTTTTTCTGACTTGAAATTATGATAAATCTACTGTTGATGTTGTTATTGTTGTGTTATTATTGTATACTTCTGTATAAACCTCTACCATCTATTAAAATATATATATATATATTGAGAATATAATATGTCCTAGACCAGTATTTCTCAATCTTTTAGGTGCTAGGGACCAGTTTTGTGAAAAATGCTATTTCCATGTACCGCATGGACCAAGGGATGAAATTAGTATTTTTTCATTTATTTTCTCTATCATTATTCATACATGATACATAATTACATTCCCCAGGGCTAATATCACTACCTCAGCTCCACCTCAGATCATCAGCCGTCAGATTTTCGTGGACTGTGGAATGTAAATCCCTCACGTGCACAGCTCACAATAGAGTTCCAGCTTCCAGGAGAATTGAGCACTACTACTGATTTACAGGAGGCAGAGCTTAGGTGGTGATGACAGAGATGGGGACAGCTGCAAACATAGATGAAGCTCTCACCTCTTGCTGTGCAGCCTGGTGTCCAACAAGACACATATCAGTACTGGGCAGTGCCCCAGAAATGGGAGAATCCTGTCCTAGATACTATTTAGGAACCAAAATATAGCACTGAACAAAAACAACCAAAGTCCTTGTTTTATCCCACAAGTACATGCACAGTGATAAGTGTGATAAGTGTGGCAGTGATAAGTGCTCTGGGAAAGGAGTAGGTTAGGTCAGAAGAAGCCACATCTAGTCTAACTAGGGTGGCTCTGAGAACATGTTGGAGAAGGTGAGACTGGAGAAAAGAATAACAAGAGGAGAGGGAGGGAGGGAAGCAGCCGCATGGAGAAGAAATCTGGGAAAAATCAGAGGTGGTCAGATTGGTAGGAGTGATCCTGGACTGCTTGAGTCACAGGAGGCTCTGGGATGAAACAAAGGGGCAAAAAGCAAGAGAAGCAAAAGACATAAAGAGAGCAGCCACAGGGTCACCGTTTACAGGGTGTCTCCTGCTAGGATGAGAACGTCTTAATCCAGTATCTCCCACTAAATAACCACCAGCCACATGCAGCTATGGAGCACTGAAATGTGGCAAGTGCAACTGAGGAACAAAACACTTGATTTTATTTGTGTCTGACTATTCTTAATTGGAAGGACCATAAGTGGCTCGTGGCTGCAGTTCAGGGCAGAACCGTCATACAGCACTACACATATGCCTGGCCTTCCCCCTGCACCCCTGCACAAGGGTAAAACCCATGGAGGAACCAAGGGCAGCAGCCCTGTGAACTGCCTGGGCCCATCAGCCTTGCTTTGGCTGCTCGGGGGGGTGGGGGATAAATCATGGGCAAGGCCAATGGGACCTGCTGGTGGCTGCATGATGGCAAGGAGGGCATTTTACTCTCGGCCCTTTTCCAGCACCTAGAAGATAGAAGTAGGAAGAGAGAGATATTTAGAGAGTTAAATTAAGAGAATAAGGTAAGTATTTGCTTGTTCAAAGCAATCCTTTCTGTTTCACTAAGTTTAAAGGCTTGGCAATGACATGCAAGCCAGCTTATCTGCAGGGCATGGAGATAAGGTTTTCTCTGAGTCTAAACATCATTTGATAAAATCAGTATAACCCTGAGTTTATTCCATAGACACCAGTTTCATGGAATGCTAATGGATACTAAATATTTAACAAGTCACATGACCAAAATAAGTGGGCAAGTGGTATTTACCAGCTTAAGCAAAATAAAAATTTGTCTTACAGTAACTATCTATGCCTCTAATAATGTTAATTGTGCTTCATGAACAGCCAACAGATACGTAGTGTGTACTTTCCAACTGTTTTTGGCAATAGAACCCTTCTTTTTTCCTTCATGGAACACCTGGTCAAGTGCCTCTTCACTGGAATACTTCTCAGGAAACAGCATTTGATCTCTGCATAGTGAGAAGAGATCCCCAGTGCCTACTGCCCCCAGTCATTCTCTGACAGTTGCCCTGTTGTATTTCTTCTCTATTATTTGACACTCTTAGACCACAGCCTTCACTTATCATTGACTTGCTTTCTATATTACAATTTACATTACGATGGAGCCCACAGCCATTGAGGGTCTTGTCCGTCGACTCACAGACATTATAAAGCAGCTCACACTGTGAAATGTGCCAACAAAAAACATGAACTGAAAAATGAACTACGATGGTGAAAGGGTCCCTAAAATTTCATGGGACAATCCTCCTCCAAATCTAAGAAGATACAAGAGAATCCTTCAAGTTTCTCACTGTGACTCTGAGATGAAATATAGACACTTGAAAGTATACCAGTGAGAAAGAACACAGTCTGACAATGAGTGATCCCAGGCAAATGCTATGAGAACACCCTCCCTGGAAACCTTGGGGCCAAGAGGGTCAAGAGATTCTTCTGAAGTGGTGCAGCTCAGCCCAGTCTTTGCAGTGAGGGTCTGAATGCTGCAGAGAAGGACTTAGAAAAGCAAATGGAACACAGCAAATGATATTTATCCAGCACAGAGCTGGAGACATGCACAGAGGACACAGACTAAGCCCTGTGCATTGTGGACTGCATGTCACATCAGGCAATGTTTAGTTCTTCTTACAGAGTAGGTGACTATATCAGCTCTGGTGTAATTGAATGAGTAACAGTAATAGCTGTACTTGTTAAATGAACAACTTAGCATCTTTCCAGGTTCACTGACTGTATACGTCTCTACTAGCAAAGCAAGGGATGGATATTATTCCCTTTCTACTGATGAGAAAATGGATGCTGATTTCAGAGTCTGTGCTAACCATCATCCAGCCTAGCCTCAAATCATTACATGCGTTAATCGCAGAGCCATTCTTCAGGGAATATTTAAGAGCAGGAGACAGGTGAAACATCTCTAAGTTGGACCTCAGAGGTAGAAGAACCCCTGTGTGCTGTATAGAGAAGTCACACAGAGAAGATGACTCTGAGCAGCATGCAGAGAAAGGACACAGGACATCTCTTCCTCTGGGGTGGAAAGAGCGCATCATGGGGTGAGGGTATTGCTTGGGCAAAGGCAAGGATGCACAAAATGGCATGCTTATTTGGAATCCCAAGTAGAAACCAATCTCTCAATCCATGTTTGAGAGAATGTTTGAATATTCAAGTCTCAATGTCTGAAACAGCAATGACAGCCAGACCTCCTGAGGGTCATAACAAATTATTTCTTCAGAGTGTTCTGGCAACAAAAAGCCAATTAAAACCCCAGGAGTTCCCAGGAGTCAATGATGGAGCATAGAAAAACCAAATCCTTCTGAGGCCACAGCTCCTCTCCTCTGCTTCTTTCTCCTCATTGATCGTATTTAATTGGAAGAAGCGGCCATGGCTAGAGCAACTGTGAGACCAAGTATCTTGCTTAAAATGGGCCCCATAATAATTATTGACTGTGCTTTCTATAATAAGACCTATAATTTATTGCTCCAGCTTGCAGCCTGGGGCTCATATCAATACCACTCACAAGCACTCATAGTGAGGGAATAAACATCAAGTACAGAGTACAGACTTACTTAACATTTTATCCTTTAAACTCACTTTCTTGCCAGTATGTTGGAAATCATCAAGAGCACACACAGCCCCTAGTCAGGATTAAAGATGGAAAAAGATGGAGGATAGGAGTAGAGCCTTGGATCCAAAGTAATCTATCTTTGGGTATGTCCAAACTCAACTGGTTCTCCCATTTTTTTAAAAAACCCTTGAAATTCTTTTCCCATTTCTAAGACATGAGTACCACCTTTTAGGGTTGGTTAAGCAATCAAAACTAATAATGCAGGGGCCGGGGATTTGGCTCAGTGGTTCCAGCGCCTGTCTTGCAAGTGCAAGGACCTAGGTTTGATCCCCAGTAGCCACATACCATACTGGGCATGAAGACTCACGCCCAGCAGCAACCAGTACCACATACCACAGTGCCGGGCGTGGTGGTTCACACCTGTAATCCCAGCACTTGGGAGGCAGAGGCAGGAGGACTGCTGTGATGTGAGTTTGAGGCTGAGCTCAGGGCCAGCCTGAACCACAAAGTGAGACCCTGTCTCAAAAAATCAGGAAAAAAAAAACTAATAATGCATACCAACAACCTACCCCAAGACCCAACACACATTAGGCCTTTATTACAGACTTTTTTTCTAAAATGTTGCACATCCATGCTACTGTGCATGGCCCTGGATTAACATGGGTCCCCTGCTCCTTCTTCTGCTCTGGGATGGGTATGAAACTCAAAATGGAGAAGACGGATATTCAAGGATATGCAAAATTTAGAAGATACACAGATTTCAAGGGATACTCAAAATGGAAATGTGCTTCTGGCTACAGGAGGCCTTTAGTCCTCTGAGGGCACAGGTTGTACAGACATGATGGACCCGGGAAGAGAAAACAATTCTCATTCAAAGACAGAATCTAGATTCCCAGTACTAGAGGAATTCCACAAGTGTGTATTGGAAGGCTCTGGAGGTAGAGAAACCAAGAACCTATGAGGCTCGATTGGAAGAAAGAAGAGAGAGTGAACTTAATAGGTAAATATACTAAGTTGAAATATTCTTCATATGGACAAAAAAAAAATTAACTACCAAGACTATTAGTATTCAAGTATTAGTCCTTGATTTGGTAAAAGAATGGACTGTAGAAAACTCTAGAAGATAAAGATTTGGAAATGGATACATGATTCCTCAGATATCAAGGTGATTGTGTGGGTTGCTGAAAATGTCTTTATGTGGATAGGTGTGCATGGCTCTGAAGCATTGCCGTCAACCTTCAAATACTCATGTAAATATTACTCTTATAGTGAAGCAAAATCTAAGGGTGCTTACTTGGCCTCATCTTCAGAATGATGCTTCTGTCTTCCCTGGGGAAGAAGAAGTCACTCTGGTGCTAAGAATCATTCTAATATTTCTTACTCCTCCAAAGGACCAGTTTTTATTTAGAAAATCTGGAATCTTATGGCATAATAGATGTGGAAGATCCTTATACCATGAGTTCATCTTCCTTTGTGGTTAAACATGACTTTAAGAAGGGTGAAAGCACATGAGAGCAGAAAAGCTATCATGTACCTGTGAGATTTGAGTCTTGCTGAATGAAATGCTTAGTGAGAAACCACTCCAAGTGGAAAAGGCCAGTTTTTATGAGGCACAGGCAGTAAAATATCATTAAGTCATGATCCGGTTACACAGAAGGCTGCCAATTTAAACCAGAGCTCCTCTCTGTCTCTACAGAGTTCTCTGCACAGACCCATGCCAGCTAAATCCAAGTTTGCTTCTCTGGTTCATAGGAATCTTTTTGAACAGCCAACATCTCAAAACTAACTCTTGCCTCCTACTCTTTACAACCAGCCAATCTCTAGCCCTACATTTTTGCTCAACTGGAGCAAAAGCAATTGTTGCATAGACATTTATCACTCCTGTATACCATGATCATTTCCCACAAATATCAGTTCTCTTCCATGACCCTAAAAAGGAATGTCCACCTCAGAACAAGATGTAATATTGTCATTATTAATGTTATTCCTTTGGCCAGTAAACTCAATTTCTAAATTTTTATGGATTTTTTCACTTGCCTTCGTGTTTGAGGATCAAAGTACATTTATTAAGACTTTCCTTTGGTAACTGATACTGCAGAATGAGGATCAATGCTCTACATAAGTAATATACTAGTCCAAACAAAAACATTAACATGTACTGATAGAATACACCACTTTTCCCCAAGTAAATGCATGAAATGCCTATTGAAAATATTAAAAATGGTTTCAGAATCTCCAAAAATATTTTTGCAGACTTCTTGAATTCTGCAGACCATGGATGTTCAACTACAACCTGGAAGAAGATGAGTGACCAGCTGAATAATCAAGTTATCAGTCATCATGATTAACATGACTGTGTATCAATTATATGTCAGGTACTTTCCTTGTCTGACACTGGCACTTACTATGTGACACTGGAAAAGTTATATAATGCAAGGAATGGATAAAAAATATGCAAGAAATGAACATTCTTGTTGACCTGAGTGTCAATATCAAGAACAAATATATGTTTAATTAAAATCATAGAAAAACTAAATGGGAAAGAAAAGTGTTTAAAGAAATAATGCATGAAAATTTCCAAAAGTTAGTAATCCATGTACCCAAGGTTATCTGGTTATGAACACATATTCAAATAAATATGAAGAAAAATTCTTATACCTGTCATAAAGTAACTGAGCACCGCTCTTGATTTCTTATATGTAAAATATAGTAGTATATTCCTCTTTCAAGAGTTAAAGACAATGACAAAATAAATAAATTCCTTCACTAAAGCAGTTAGTGCATACATTAGTACATGATACTTCCCAGTAAGTGACCAGTAGTCAATAGTATTTTCCAGGGGTTTTTTGTTGGGTTTTTTTCCCCAGCCTTTGTGCTTCCTAAATAGCAACCATATATGGCATTTCAGAATAAAGAGCACTAGAATTTAAGGAAGAAATTTAATAGGGCTGTGTGGCCAGGAGAGGGAAGAATTAAGGCAGGTAAACTGGGTTTCCATAAATCATGTAGATTTTAATTGGAAGCAGTGGTGTCTCCTATGGCTGGAAGACAAGAAGGCAGGCAGTTCATTACATTGATATGTCAGCCTGATCAGACGGGATTGGGAACCTGGAGAGGGAGCCAGCAGGGACTGATCATCTGTTACTGAGACTTAAGTAAATCAATTAGTTGTTGATGAAAGCTCACGGGGAATCTATGACTGGTGGAGGGGGAACTGAGACAGATTTACAGTGATTTTCCAGTGAAAGGTGATATTCCAGATCTCTTGGGCTCAGGGCAGGAGGAGAAAAGACAGGAGGAGGAAAAAATTAATAATCAACAAATTAATATTATGAAAATCCAGGTCTGTGAAAAACTTGGTAGGAAGAAGTCAGCATCTACTTAGTTTGGTTCGTTCCAAGTTTTCTAGCTCCATCATAAATGGAATTTATAGTTGGCTCTAAGAAGAGATGAACCTCTACCCACTGTGATTTTTGCCCTGATAATTGTGGAACTTCTTGTTAGCTTCCTCCAATTATTTAGCACTTTTTCTCATTTATTTAACACTCTGTGTTTGGATGATTTTTTTAACCAGTCCAGGGCCTGCAGATGTCCTGGCAAGAACTTCCACACAGCATGTGTGAGTGGTTTATGTAAGGAGGAAAGACTTGCAGGAAATTCCTTCTCACATGTTGGTAGAATCCTGTGTAGCTGCTAGACTATGGACTTCATGCCAGTCTAAAATGAAAGTGTAGTACAATGGCAGGTTGAATATGCATGTAAGTACACACACACACACACACACACACACACACGGACGCACGTGCAGGCACATACACAGCTACTGCCAGCATTGAACCTCCTGCAGTGACTCGTTCCGTTGAGAATGAAGATTTCTGTCTTTAGCATTGCTATTTTATTTCCAGGCTGCATAACTTCACAGTTAAACAGTTGTCTCCAATTTCATTCTCTAGGAAGACATTCAGGTACTCCAGTATGTACACATCTTTAGAATCTTATTAATCAATTAAAATCTTTACTAATGCAAAGCCAGTCTTAATATGTAGCTAACTGCACCCACATCTATGTCCTTAGGAGTCATTATTTACAAGTTATCCAACAAGACTGAGAAAACAGAAGTCTTTTTTGAAAAACCACACATCTTCAGGGCAGATATATGTTTCATTTGTAATAATGAAGTGGTTGTCTGACTAACTATATAACAACTCAGGTGTTTTTAAATGAGTAGGAAAAATGCAGCATAGAAATTTAATTCTGCTCCCAGAGCAGGTTGATAAATCTAGCCAAACATCTTTATTTTTTACTATACATTTAGGGAACATTTTTATTTAGTATAGTCATAGATCTTCACATTATTGGGAAGTGTGCTCTTATATGGCTTTTTTGTTTTCAGTATTGCCTTGGGAAGACACCGTTTGCTACAAGTTCTACGGGAGCCATTCTGAAAGAGACAACTGCCCGAATTTAATGGGAATTAATTGAGGGCTTCAGCATGGTGTCCTTATGTCCCTCATTGCCAAGAGCTTTGTCTACAGAAGAGAAGTTTTGTTTTCAGAGGATCAACCAACATTTTTGAAACTGGGTATGATCACATGGCTCTTCAAACTCTTTTCTCAATGTTTGTATACCTGGAAAATCTCCAAAATAAGTGCTTCTTTAAAAGAAACTGGAAAAATGTGGGGAAGGATATCTATGAGGAAAGTATTAAAATTCATTCCATAGATGGATGAACTTTCACTGTGTCCCAGACTCTGAAGTAAGAGTCCAGAGTGGAGACAAGATATTGTCCCCCAGTAACCCATCCTCTAGTGAAAATGATAGATGTATTCTGTAGACTGTGGTTTGTGCTTCTTATATCTCTTATGTTAAGGGGAAATAACATAAGGTGAAGGTATTTAGAAGCAGGGCTTTTGAGAAGTAAGTAGGTGTGTCTTTGTGAACAGAATCAGTGTTCACGGAGAGACATAAGACTGATCTCTGTTGTTTCTCCCTATCATTGAAGATATACCAAGAAGAGAGCCAGGCAGTGAAGAAGGTCCTCACCAGACACTGAGTCTCTCTGGGCTCCTTGACATCAGACATCCGACCCCCAGATTATAGTAGTCAGTGTGTGCTCTTTAAGACTCTGGTCTATAGTGTTTTATTACAGCACTCTGAACTAAGACAATTCTGTGACTTGTGTCTAGAGACGGCAGGCTATAATTGTGCCACCACCAAGTTGTCCTGGAGACAAAAGTTATAAGGGCAAAGTAAGTAAATTCTGGGGTTCAAGGAAAATTTCCTAGAGAAGTTGAATGGCTTCAAAATCCCAAGGAAGACCTATGGGCTCACAGAATAGAGTACATGTAGACTAAAGGAGAGAGAGATAGAGAGTACTCTATGATCCCTAACTTTCCATAACTCATTCTGCAATGTTCAAGGTTTTCTGTTAGTAAGTTTAGAGGTGGATGAGACTAGTAATGTGGCCATTAAATCTAAGAGGTATGTATAAAAATTTAATCTAAGGAATTAGAAACTTATTCAAAGGATGGGAAAATGGATATCATGTTCCCAGGCTGGTTTTAAAATGTTGGTAGCAACGTGAAATTGGAATAAAATCATATAATAATGTTGGTAGCAATGTGAAATGCAAATAAAAAGATTAACATTGCAGATACTTAGATATAAATATTTTTAATATAGCCACTTCTTTATCTGAACTTCAGCACCAATATCTCTTGCTCTGAAAAAAGGAAAATGCTTCCTGTCTGATGTTTTGTGTCTGACATTGTGGTCTGTCTCTCCCATTTTCACTAGTGCTGTGAACCACTCTTCCCTTGGTTCCTGAACCTTTGCAATGTGATTTTCTTGTCTGTACCATCAAGAGGTGGAGTCTATGTTCCATGCATAAATCTGAACAGTTCATGGCATGCTTTGATCACAGAACATGGCACAGTGGCCAACATGGGTTTTGAAGTTCAAATATTAGCCAAGCAAGCTGAGAAAGTAAGTGGCCTCGTAGGTCCTGCGGTGCTCTCATAGACTGGATTCTGCAGGAGTCCTGTAGTCCTTTGTGTAGGAGGACTACACAAAGCACAGGAAATGGGAGGGAGAGCAAAGTCACCCCTTCTAAGACCCTAGACTATGACTGAACTCATCAGCAATCCCCCAGTGTTAGGAGTCACTTAAGGACTCATGACTGCTGCATGGTCCATCCTGAGAACACCGGGACTCGAGCCAGAAGTGGCTTATAGAGATATGCAGGTCATGATGTCCTCTGTGTTGCTTTTCATTGACTGTGATGCGCTGCCCTACATATTCTGCTACATATTCTGCATCTTCCTTCTGTTCTGTGAGGTTTATAAGATGTTTTTTGTATTCTGCTTGAGATATTTACTGGTAGTCAGGTATCCTTCCCTCTTGTTTTCTCATGGTCAGCTATTTTGATCACTACCTCTGCAGGTACATTACATAAGCCTATGTGATCCTAATAAACTTTGTTATGGCCAGCAGCTCTTAGTCCTGTCATTTATTTAACTGATAAGACACCAGTTACCAACTATTGGGTTATTTGTAGCTTCCAGCCACCAGCTGGAAGTTGTGTGCCAGCCTTCAACTGGTAGAACTGTTGTCTGTCCATGATCATTTTCCTTGTCCCCTTCCCCATAGAGGGAAGAACTCTACATTTCAGTCCCAGCGTTGATGATGGATGACCACACCCATATTGCTGACCCTAGGACAGAATATGGCAGATCATTCAGCTAGGCCAAGTCAAAATGGAGAACTTTAAAAATGCAATAAATTCTTGTTCTCGACTGTATACTTCTGTGGTAGTTTATTGACTATATTTAAATATTAACTATATTAAATAACCGACAGAGAATCTCGTCCCAGAGTAGAATAATAGCAAAACAGTTCAAATCTGAACTGTTCAGATTTATGCATGGAACATAGACTCCACCTCTTGATGGTACAGACAAGAAAATCACATTGCAAAGATTCAGGAACCAAGGGAAGAGTGGTTCACAGCACTAGCGAAAATGGGAGAGACAGACCACAATGTCAGACACAAAAGACACAGAAGCCATTGGCTTTGGGAGCACATAGGAAGTAGAAACTTGGGAAATGATGATGAGACTAAGAGCAGGATAACTCTATTATAGGATGATGAAAATATTCATAAAATAGGTCATGAGGAAACTTAAGAAATAGAAAGCAGACTAACGGGCTCACTGATTTGGCTAAAGCAGCCTCAAGATAAAAGTTTAACAGTGGCAACTGACTTCCCTGGCTATGTATGATAAGATACAAGCATTAAAAGATGAACTAAAGAAACAATTATTTAATTTCCATGAAGAATTAAGATAAAATATGGAAAACTTAGCCCTTGGGGAATTTTTTTAAAAGTGTCATTTCACTCTCAGTCTTCCCAGCTGGTAAAAATAATTCTATATTTCATGAAATAACCCTGGATCCAGGATCAGGTGAAATTTGCAACTGTAAAATCCTTAGTTATAACCTCTGAAATATTAATATTGTGAATCATGATTTTCTCCAACCAAAAAGGAGATTTAGGAAATTAAGGCTATTGTTCCATGAAAGGCCCACAAGTAGCCCAAAACTGACCTAATTTATATCCAAAAGAGTTAGTTGTATGTGATTTTTTGAAGTTTGGAATAAACTCAGTCAGATTTTACGAAATCTATGAAATGTTTAAAAGTAATGTATTATATTAGTAACAACATTGACAACTTAAACTACAAGAGATTAAGATAGCTGAAACCAAAAAGATGTCATGGTATCCCTGCATAGAAGCAAAGCAAACCGAGAAAACTACTTAACCACCATAGAATATTAGCAAAATAAAGATTTTTTTAGAGGATAAAACCAAGGAGCCTACAAGTAAATAAAAATAATGGACAATGAAACTACTCCTAGAGAGAATAAAGAGATATTACTAAAAATAATTGTTAGTTCTTGGAGTAGGGAGACCCAGGAACAGGTGCTTGAGTGGACTCCAGATTTCTACTTAGTATGGTATCTTATGTGTTCCCATTTCTTCCTGGTTTTGAACAATGATATTCATGGCTGCTCTCCTCTGCCTTTCAAATGACTACATGTTGAGGGTGAGATGAGTATATAACCCGGGTCCTTCCAGGCCAGGACACCAGTGAGCTGCCTCTTCCAACCAGATCCCACTTCCTAAAAGCACATTCAGCTCTAAACTCATCAGTGAGTTAACCCAGTAATGAGCGTAACACTCCTATGATCTAATCTCCACTCAAAAGCCCCACCTGTGAAAAAATATGGGACTTTTAGGAGACTTTCTAAATCTAAACCACAGCAGTGGCTTTAGGCCATGATGAGAGCAGAGCGGGTGGGGAGCAAGGGTTTCATGAAGGATCACTTTGAAAATGGGCCCCTGCACCCTTTGGTGGTTCTCAACATATGTAACCAAATG
>PVIR01015477.1:0-37964 GCA_004026965.1 Petromus typicus
GCTTTTAAAGTATTTGATTAAAATATATGCTGATTATAGTCTCATATTAAGGAGACTCAAAATAGTACTCATAGTATGTACCTAAATTACTATTGAATTTAACAGTCGTAAGTTTACTATTAAAATACATGGAGAGCCAGGGATTTAGCTCAGTGGTTTCAGTGTCAGCCTGGCAAATACTAGGTCCCAGATTTGATCCCTGGTAACCATATACCACAGTTCTGCGTGTGGTGGCTCATGCCTGTAATCCCAGCACTCAGGAGTCAGGGGCAGGATTGCTGCAAGTTCGAAACTAGCCTGAGCTTCATAGTGAATTCAGGGCCAGTCTGAACTGTAAAAGACCCTGTCTCAGAAACAAAACAAAAACAAAATACACGGAAATTATGGAATTTTGGTTTTTATATCCATATATATGCCCATAAAACTTATTTTAGTTCTACATGTTAAAATGATTTTTGTATTGTTATATCTCTGTTTCATAAGCAAAACCAACCTGTTCATTTCTAAAAATGAGAATTTCCACAGAATACTCAGAATACTAGGCAACAAAGTAATCCAAAAACTTATGTAATAAGCAGCTGTGAGACTTCAGGAGAGGGTCTGATAGCAGTCAAATGACTTACTTTAAAAAGAACTTTTCATTTTCATTAAAAACAATTCTCAGTATTAAAGATTTAGTCTTGTGTTATCTAGTGCAGTACTTGATAATAACAGCATGCAATTATTGAGCAGTTCAATTGTGATTAATTGAAATTGAGATATTTAGTGAGTGTGCAATACACACTGGTTTTCTAAGTATAAAAAATTATATAATTCTTCATTGCTTTCGTTTTGAGTACATATTTTAAAATGGTAATTTTTTTTTCCTAGAAAGATAAAACAAATTTTATTTTATTTTTTTAAATTTAATTGAAATTCTTTATTGGTACATTACATATACACATCATGATTGCACTCAACAATGGGAATTTATACCAGTATAGTACAAAATGGTAGTATTTTTAGTCAGTTACATAACATTTATTACAGTTGATTTTATTTAACTTATTTGCATATGAGTACTAAAGAATTTGACGTTTCAAATATACCCCACAGACACAGACATTAATTTTTGTGGTCACTGTTTCATGTCAACAAGTATACAGTTATTAACAGACATTATATATGGCCTTAGCCATTTCCTAGAGATGGACAGTTTTGTTGTTTCTGCTTCTGTCCCCCTCAGCAGTGTTTCAGAGTGGGCAGTATACAGTCATATTCCCTTTGTCCTCACTAGATTACTTACCCTCCAGTTCTGGTGATTCAAACCGAGGGCCTGCTCGTTCTAGGCAAGTGAGCTGCAGTTGAACTCTCCTCTCAGCCTTTCATATGCTTTTTACAGTGATAATTTCCAAGAAATTGGTTTATTAATTTAAAAGAGAAAGCACTCTTTAAAATTTAATTTTGCCTTGCCAAATTGTACTTTTAAATACTTTGTGCCTCTTATAATGCTAATCTGGTATATTTGTAGTTCTAGATAATGTCCACACCTCATGTAACATCACATAGCAATACTTGTAAAAATTTAATTCCATTAAATGTTCATAACAGTTATTTATTTAATTTTTGAGACTGTCCTTGAACTCACTATATAGCCCAGGCCAGCCTTAAATTCATATTGATCCTTCTGCCTCAGCCTCCTAGGTGCTGAGATTATAGGAGTGCATCACCATGTCCAATTTATGTGTTCAGAATAGTATTAGTTTTGGTGCATGATTTTTGAGATATTGTTGGAGACATCGCACTTTTCATGTGGAAGTAAGTAAGTTGCACATAGTAGTATGCTTTATTAAGTATGTGTCTTCTTGTAATTTGAAATGCTTCTTTCTAAATAAAGGAAGTAGGAAATTTTCATTAGTATTTATTGTTAATAAAAAGTTTCTCCCTAATTTATCTACCAACAAGATTGGGTCAAATATCTATCATTAGAGTTTGGTGCTTAAACACTTTTCACAAATACTGTTTTCACTTAGAACAAGCTATAATTTATATAAAATTATATATGCATAGGTTGTAAATTCCAAGTTTGATAAATTGTGAGAAATAATACATTTCTGATACCACCAAAGTAAGATTCAGAATGCAACCAATTCTTAAGTAGTCCCCTGTATCATTTATACCCCACATGCTTTCTGCCCCCCAACCTCCCCATCTGTATCTGTCTCTGTCTCTTTTTCTCCCTCCTTTGATAGCTGTAACAGTGAGCACATTTTTGTTTGCTTATTGGCCATTTATGTATATTTGGTTATGTAGTTCTTTAAAAAGTCTCTTATTTAAGGGATGTTTGCTGTTTATTAATAATTCGTAGGAATGTCATATATTCTAGATATGGGATATTATGAGAGATATGTATTTCTAATATTTTCTTGCCTGATTGTGTTTTTCGTGCTATTTTTTTTTTTTTTTTTTTAGGTTTTTTGAGACAGGGTCTCGCTTTGTGGTTCAGGCTGGCCGTGAGCTCAGCCTCAAACTCACATCACAGCAATCCTCCTGCCTCTGCCTCCCGAGTGCTGGGATTACAGGCTTGAGCCACCACGCCCGGCACTGGTATGTGGTATTGGTTGCTGCTGGGGTGAGTCTCCACACCCAGTATTGTTATGTGGTTACCGGGGATGGAACCCGGGTCCTTGCACTTGCAAGACAGGCGCCCGGAACCACTGAGCTATATCCCCGGCCCTTTCGTGCTATCTTTTGATGGACTGAATGCTTTAATTTTGTTAAGGACTAATTTATGTATATATTCTCTTTTCTAGAACATGCTTATTAAATTCTAAGAAATTTTAGACTTATAGTCAGAATAAGAGTCTTCTAAGGGCTTTATGCTTCTCACTTTTTGTTTAAGCTTATAATTCATATAGATTGGTTTTTGTATATGCAGTTCAGAAAGAGTTATAGATAAAATGGTCATACATTTTTTTCTTTGTCATATTTTTTCTATAATTACTTGATATATAGCACTATTTGTTAGAAAACATTTTATCATTCAATTATAGCCTTTTTATAAACTAGCTGACCATGTGTGTTTGAATTTATTTCTTGATTCTGACTTGTACTGTTAATTTTTCTTCTTTGCCAGTATAATGATTTGTTGTATAAATTTGTTCTGAATCTTAAAATCATATATAGTAAGCTTTTTATTTTTTTTTTTTTTCCTCCTGTTAAGATTGTTTTGGCTGTTCCAGGCCCTTTGAATTTCTAGATTTTAAAATGAATTTGTCAAACTTCACCCAGAAAGTGTGCTAGGATTTTGATCAGATTTTGGGCTATAATCTAGTGATCAGTTTTTGAGAAATACATATTCTAGTCGTGTATCAGTCAGCTGTTTATTGCTATGACTGTAATACTTGGCACTCACAACTTAGAGGAGGAGAGAAGTTCATTTGGGTTGTGGTTTCAAATGTGCAGCCCTTGGTTGGCTAGCTCCACCTTAGAAATACAGTCATTTGGAGGATGGGGCAAAACAGCTGCTTAGTTCATACAGAGCAGCTCAGAGGCAGAGGACCAGGGAAGAGTGCCAGGAAGACCCTGTTGACTAACTGGGCTCAGTTCCTGTAGCACATTCAACTGAGAACATCAGTGGGTTAATCTACTGATGGGCACAGTCCATCCATGGTCTGGTCACTTTTTCAGTAGTGTCTTAGTCCAATTAAGTTGACAGTTTCAGTGTTTAATGATCCTGTGATTTTTTTTTTTTTTTTAAGTTTTTTGAGACAGGGTCTTGCTTTGTAGTTCAGGCTGGCCCTGTGCTCAGCCTCCAACTCACATCACAGCAATCCTCCTGCCTCTGCCTCCTGAGTGCTGGGATTACAGGGGTGAGCCACCACGCCCGGCACTGTGGTATGTGGTACTGGTTGCTGCTGGGCGTGAGTTTCCACACCCAGTATGGTATGTGGTTACTGGGGATCAAACCCGGGTCCTTGCATTTGCAAGACAGGCGCCGGAACCACTGAGCTAACTCCCCGGCCCCCTTTTTTCTTTTCTTAATGTGATGAATTGCACTGAGTTTTTAAGTGGTAAGTTTGTATTCTTGCATTAAACTCACTTGGTTATAATATTTTATGGATTTCTATACCTGATTTGTTAATATTTTGTATTTTCACGTGCATATACATAAGGGCCAGTTTGGTTTTTGTGATATCTTTTTTTTTTTTCCCCCACAGGGTTTTATAAATAAGGTTAATGCTAACTTGGACATGTAATCCTAGCACTCTGGGAGGCTAATGCAGAAGTTTGCAAGTTCAAGCTCAGGCTGGCCAATTCAGCCACCTTGTCAGACCTGGTTTCAAAATAGTAACAATTTAAAAAATGTTGAGTATGTAGTTCTGTGTGAAGAGCCTGGCTTCAAAACCTCTCTGGAGAAACATATATACTTACATACATATATACATTCATATGTACTTTTCTTGGTCAGATCTCTAGATAATATGTAGTTGTGATGTTATGCTTTAAAAAAACCTGCTTTTCTTTCTTGGTGGTCAAAATTAACTGTCGAGAATTATTAGAGATTTAATGTTCGATTGAAAGTTTTAATTAAGGAATTGAAACTTCTTCCCCATTGAAAACCCAGTGGAACATTTATTTTATAAATATTTTCTATATTGAGACAAGGAGCAGTGCTTACCATGGTGAACTCTGCAGTAAGGCAGCTCTGAGCTTACTGATCTATCAGCTGTTACTCTATGACAATGAGCAGGTAGCTAAATGGATCTATTTTAATGTCCTTATCAGTGAAATTATTTTCTTCTAGGTTTTGTATTTAAATAAGAAAATATAAGCAAAATTGTTAGCTGCATACCTGATACAACTTATGGTTTATGTTTAGGTGGGGCTTTGGGGCAATGATTGAATTATGATGATTAAAACATAATCAGTAGCCAGAGATGTAGCTCAGTGGCACTGCCCCTGCCTTGCAAGCAAAAGGTCCCGAGTTTGATCCCCCATAACAAAAACACCCCCAAAACCAAAAAAGACAATCAGTAGATTGGTCCATTGATGAGTGTATAACCAAATGTGATGTTAGAAGGTGAAGCCTGGTTGGAGGAGGGTGTCTCTAGAGGTGTGGCCTAGAAGGATGTTCCTTCCTTCTTTGATCACTCAGCTCCCTGCCACCATGCCCTGACCTGTTCCTCCACTCTGCTGTGCCACTTTGCCTTGAGCCTACCCAGCTGTGAATTAGAAACTATACAAACTGAGCCAAAATACACTTCTTGTCCTTTAAATTTTGAGTATTGGGTATTGTCTTAGTGATGAGAAAGTAACTAGACACAACTCTTCAGTTGTAATTATTATAGTTCTATTATCATTGTATAGTTGTATATTATTATAGTTGTGATTATTGTCTTTATTTTTGGTTTTGTTAAGGAAAAAGATGTATTTCAAGAAAATAGTTTTTTAGAAGCATTACATCAGTATAAATTAGAAATATGTTGCAGAGATTAAGTTTTATGTGAAATTTGATATGTTTTGTTATCTTTGCAATTTTCAAATTATGCCTTTCTATTCTTTAAAGGTGAGCCCCTTGAAGTCGTTACTTTATATTTTCTAAGCACAGTAATCGAGGACAGATTTAATATTTGAGCAGCTAACTAGAACATTGTATTTATAAGTAGCACATACATCATAGAAGTGCATACAAAATGGAATACTATCTGTTTTAAGACTGATTTGAAAACCACAGAATTGTTCAATTAAGTGAATGTCTTGCAAAATATTTGCTGCTTCTTTGCTCATCTGACTTACTGGCCTTGGCCTGCTTTGAAAATTAGTGGGAAGTGCATTTTTCTTTTTAAAATGTATGTTGATTTTGGTCTGCTCTTTTGTCTTCATACTCTTATATCCTCCCTTATAAAGAGGAGATTGAGCTGGGAACAGATTCTGTGGCTCATGGCTTTCACAATATTAGGAATGGGCATGAATTAATTGGATTTAGGATTATTTGAAGTCCCAAGAGAAAATTTGCTGTCCTTTTGCTAAAAATAACTATAATAATACAGATTAGCAGTTTCTGCCCATCTGAAAAAATACTTAAAATGCATTTAGTGATGTAGCAGTATTCAATATGATTCTGAGAAAGATACCCCCTTTCAGTTCAGCAAATGATTGAGAGCAAAATACATACAGTTTTCCTAGCAGATAAGGGTACATGGTTGAAAAGTAGCCTTTTCTATTGAAGGCTGATAGTACAGTATTGGTGAAGCTGAACCCACGTGAGAACCTATACCAAATGCTGTGTGCCTCACTGAATGTGTAAATGAAGAGTGGGAAGACAGCAAGGTAAAAGTATTTGCAAGAGGAAATCCAGAAAACTTGAAAGAGAGTGGGACATTTCAAATATATAGAGTTTGAAAATTTTCCAGCACATACCAAAAGTTGAGAAGTATGACATACTTGAGGGCTGCCCTTTCTGATATATATTAGTTAATACTACAAGGTTAGCATAAAAATGTTGATTGATTCAGACTAAGAAAGATCTTTAAAGAAGACTATAACCTTATTTTTATCAAATAGAAACCTATTGCTGTTTTGAACATGAATCTATATATTAAAAGAAAGACAAGAAATTCATGAAGGAGAATTGAGGCAGTGTGTCAATTTAGGGGCTATTATATTACTTTAGGCCAAGACCAGGTATACATTTCAGATGTCATTTATATAATTATATATAATACATAAATACAATGAAAAAGTGTCATTTCTCATTGATTTTTATTGAAATTTCAAAGGTTTAAGCATATATACAATATATGGTCTTAAGGTGTGCGTTGTTAGGTCTTTCTGAACAAACAACAAAAATTAATTATGGCTGGCTTACACCAAAGGAATTTATTGGCTGCCAAAGGAGCCTATAAAATCAAAAACAGGAGGGAACAGTAAAGCTTCAGGAGCAGCAGGAGGCTATGAGGAAAACATTAAGAGTAACTGGAATTTCTCTTAATTTTTGAAATCTTCACGCTTACCCATCAGTCCTAGGATTTTAAATTCTAGAGAGATAATTTGAGTTTAATTGACTTAGTATAGGTTCTTGTTCCTGGAGAGAAGCAATGAGTCTCTAATATTTACATTATAGCGATGGAGGAAAAGCAGTTGTTATGGGTAGTGTTGTCATATGTGTAGAAGCTAGTGAAAATTCTATTAAGACATAATGCATGTTTATTAATTTGATCTCTCACTGACCAAACTTGCATTTAAATAGCATTGTTCAAACTATTCACTCTCTACTGTACTGAAATGCTTTTTTAATTATAACTCATATTCCAGATTTATAAAAAATAGAAGTATGAGGGTTTTTTCTTGTTTTTAGATTTTGGAGGAAGGTTCTTTTTGTTTTACTTGACTGATGTGCTGAAAACATAAGAAATATTTCTTGGCAATATTTACGACTCTTAAAAAATAGCTACTTCCTGGGTCATCCTGATATATTGGCCCTTAGGCCTCTGTGTATGTCCCAGCTGACCTGCAACCCTTACCTACTAAGTGCCAACCTGAAATATGGTCTCTGGGTCTCCTCCTCATGTGATTGTCCCTCCAGAAGTCTGGGCCCAGTGCTGTGCAGAAGTTGGGATAAGATCACCAGGCCTCTGCACATTTCCCAGTAAAAACCACAGTCCTTACTTACTGTGCAAACCCCCCCCCCACACACACACACACCTATATCGATGTATCCTGTGAAACTGTCTTCAGAATTGTTGGGGAAGTAAGATACTTCCATGACAAAGAACATCTAAGAAACTTAATACAAAACCTGCAGTACAAAAAATTCTAAAAAATGTACTAGAAAAAGACACTGAGGGTCACAACTCCATGAGGCCCAACATAATGAAGCCATTAGACAAAGCTAGAAATTAAATGGCAGAGTGGCAAATTAAAAAATGATAATGATAAAAGAGCCAACAATAAGCATAAACCATGGCAGGTATAAGTCAACACGTATCAGTTATAACCATTAATGTTAATGGCCTCAGTTCACCAGTTAAAAGAAAGACTGGCAGAATGGATTGAGATACAAGATCCAACAAAATATTCAAGAAAAATTCAGCAACTGGTAATTTAATATGATGGTAATGCACATTTTTAAATGTGCACATTAATGCCAAACAGTGTTCCAAATCCATTATATGTATTTTTCATTTAATTCTAATAACTCAGTGGTGAAGAAACTATTTAGAGCACTGTACGCATATTAACTAAATGAAGTTAGCATTATCCTTGTTTGACATGAAACAGGACAGTTAAGGGGTGGAATCTTCTAGAGTCAGTGCTTTCAGTTCTGTTCTTCTCCAGGTGTCTCTCCACCAGCAGCATGCCCCCGGGTCAGGGTGACCTTTTTAGCACTCCTTGAAAGCTTCTACTGCTTTTGCTTTGGTGCTTAGGTCATACTTTGTATATCTCTTTCACTAGTTATTAACTGTTGGAAGACACGACTTATTAACTTTTTCTTAACTATTTTTCAATTTTCTACATGTATTTGTTACATTTAATACCATTTTCTAATTTAGTCAATTACGCAAATTTTTTATGAATAAATATTATTTTGCTAATCTTTTTTCTTATGTGCATTTCATGGTGTAATGATTCCAACTCTGACTTTTCCTTGGTTTTATAACTTCTGTATCTTATTTTGAAAAGGTCATTGCATAAAATCTCTTTCCCAGGACTCTCCAAAGAATTACTTCAATAGAACTTTGTGTGTGTGTGTGTGTGTGTGTGTGTGTGTGTGTGTGTGTGTGTGTGCGCGCGCACGTGTGTGTGTGTGTGTGTGTGTGTGTGTGTGTGTGTTTCCCAAAGTCAATAGAACTTTTTTATGATACTGTCCAATATAGTAGTCAAGTTACTGAGCACTAGAAATGAGGCTAACACAATTAAAGAAGTGAATTTTTTACTCTTAATTTAAAACAGCTACCTGTAACTATTTTATTAGTACAGTTTGAAGAATCAGAAGCAAGTCCAGAACTTAATAGTGCCCATATCTCCTCCCTGCCCATCTTTTAACCACATTGCTGTGGGACTTACCAGTAAGAATAGTAACTTTGTAAAAGGTCTTACTTAAAGTGAAATTACTTCCAAATAATTGAGACATTTCAAAAAAAATAAGTGTTTAAATTATTAAATGTGCATATGATATCTCAAATCTCCCCTTCTGTTTACATAGAACATCTTCATTTATTGTTCATGCTTTTATAATAAACTATAATTTTATAAGGTAGTATTGTGTAAAATTCTCACATTATTTCCTACTTCTCCTCTGTTCTTGATTTACCAGTGCTAAAAATATTTTAAAAGAAAAATACCTGGTTTTTCTTTATTTGTGGTCTGGCCACTCATTCCAGGACCTTGAATGTGCTAGGCAAGCACCCCACCCTGGGCTGTTCCCACAGCACTTACCTTTATTTCTCCACAGTCGGTTTCCTCCTCCTTCATGGGGATTGCACTTAACATCTAATTATGCTTCTTCATTGACTTTAAGCATAATAGCTAGTTAGAGATACTGATCCATGCATTGAAATAAAAGTTGCCTTTTGAAACTAATTGCATTAAGATGAGGACTTACAAGATAATTTATTGAATAATTATGAAAATTGAGTAGCTCATTGTTTTACTTTTGAGTTTTAAATATCTTAAATTATAAATAAAATATAAATCATGAAAACATTAAAAAGTTTCTTGCTTTTTTTTTTGCCTACTTTTTAGGAATAATGCATACAAGTCTCAAATGTACTTAAAGTCCTTAGTTAAGATTAATGTTGAATATAAACTGTTACTTGTAAAAAAAATAATGTTCTTACAATTATCCTGCTCTTTCTGATTCTCTTATCTGTTCAGATTAACCTTCCTATTGCATGTCTTTCCTTCACTTTGATTGTATGTACAGAAGTCTGACATTTAAATGTGCTTATCTTTATATATGTATGTACATCCATCTCTGAGACTTCCTTGAAATGCCTAATGAAGATTTGCAGAATATGGAGTAGCAAATTTAGAAGACAAAGCCAGTTGAATTTTAAATTTGCATATCTTGATTAAGCATGTGGAAGAATTCAGAAGATTCAAAGAGAAGGTTTGTGATAGCATTCATGAGCTTTGGTCTTTTTTATAGTAGCCAACATTTTTGCTTTGTATTAAGGCACTAAAATGTCATTCAACAGTGTTCGTTTTTAATTTTTGAGGAGGAAGTTTTAAAAGCTGCTAAAAATCCTTCCTGCTTTAGAGTTTCTGGGTCAGAAAGATGGATGATCTTTTTTTTCTCCAAATTTACACCATAATGTGACTTGAATAGCTCTTTCTCTGTCATATTTATTTCTAATCAATATTTAATCTTTGAAAATGTAAAATATTTACATAGGTTAGCAATAAAAATATACATATCCAAGTTGAAATCTCCATCCTACCTTTGCCTGGTAGTTTACCTCTAAAACATTTGCTCGCATACAAGGTTGTAAGTAAGTAGCAACTGATACTAGATTTCTCTTTTCTAGTGCAAGTTACTCTTGTGCAAGTGCAAATTACTCTTGTTCCTGTTATTGAGTACAAATGTAATATTCTGCTTTTACAGCTTCTTTAAAATATGAAGTATCTTATCAATCTTTGTTTATCATTATTTGAGCTGCTGCTTTTTAAGCAGGTGTGCACTATCCTATTGCATAGCTGCACTAGTTTATTTAGTGAACTGAGTAAGTGCTTTTCTTGATGATCTAAAAGCACTCCATTGAATAAATTTGAGATGATTCTAAGGTTCTGAAGATTTGAATTAGAGTTCGAATACTTCAGTACTTTGATAGAAATCCTCCTAAAATATGTTATCTCTTTACTCTTGTTCATTTTTTTTTTGCCCTTGTTTAATTAGACCAAACACTTTTCTGAAATCATTTTAACCCTTCTTTGATAAGTTTGTTTTGTAAACATTTGGATACTATATATTGTGCTGTATTTCCTTGCACTAAAGTTTGTATTTTATTGATATTTTTTTACTAAAAGATGTATATTGTCTTATCCAATTGTGTTTTCTGAATTTATTCTCTTTTGACTATGGTCAGATTTGACTTTTAGTCCAGGTTTATAGTTCTTTTTTTCTTACTGCATATTATGTTATTTTTGACTATTTAGTATTTTTCATGCCATCTAATTGCCAGAAAGTCTTACTTTACTGTTTGTGTATTTGTTGCTATTCCACATAAGCAGTATTGTCTTGAGTGTTGCTTGCCTATAGTTTCTGATGGTCTGGAGAGGATTCACTGCAGCTCTGCTCTTGGGGAAGTACTTGAGAGGGCATCCTTCCCTCAGTGTTGCGAGTGTGTGCCCACAATATGAAAACTCTTACTAGCTAATATGGGGATTTAAATTTTTCCTGTTCAATTTTTAAAAATAAATTGCTTTTCACCATTTTTGCTTCTTACTGGCTTTAAATTCTGTATCTCAATCCTTAGCATTTCAAACTTATTTGAAAGTGTTTAAACTTAGCCATTCATGTAGTTACAGAGGACCTATTCACCTCACCAGTCCACTTACCCTCAGAAATCAGTTTTGTTGTTTTTATTTCCATAAGGATCGGCCTTCTCTTCGAGATTTCAGATTCTAAAGCTGATTAGCATGACTTGCTAGACACGCTTGTGTAACTTTTTATTTCAGTAATTAAATAATCGCATAGTATGTTTCTGGCATTGTGCTCGGTTAATACACAAATAACCCAAGGTCTCTGACTTCAGTGTGGTGTCGATCTCGCGAGGATATCTAAGTGAAAAGATTGCAGTATAGTAACTAGGCTACGTGGACCACTTTGGATGGAACTCTGTCCCGTACAGTAGGAATGGAAGGGTATTTTACTTCAGGGAGGGTCAGGATATGACATGATATTATATATTGTTAGTATCATATGAGAATGAGGCTGGGTATGGATGTTTTTAATGATTGGCAACAAAGTGTTTCATCATTTTGTTAATATTCTGCACTGATAAGAACATATAAAATAATGGTTAGAGTGATCTATAAATAGGTCAGATGAGGAATGATCAAGAATAAAAGCTGAAAAAAGAGTGGAGCTGATCGTTTCAGCGCTTTTGTCTGTGGAAGTAAAATGTTGTCAACACTTCACAGGAATAAGAGACATGTTTTAATTAGAGTACATGTTCTTAGAGCTACATGTTGTAGCTGTATTACCTGTACTGCTCTGTCATATAGAAAATGCCCAACAGTTACTAAGAAAAAGAATAAAATACCTACTGCCTGCAGAAAAAAACAGGTTTCAGGTAAGTTGCGTTCAGAATTTTCTAATTGAGCTACCAGACAGTAAGGTGTTCTTATTGTTGAACAAGACAGTTTTCCCAAGGTTGTGGGTTCCCTATTACAGCAAGCATTTAAGCAAATGCTGTGTAATTATCTGAAGAAGTCTTACACTGAGTAAAGAAGAATCAAATTCCCTTCTTCCATATATACCCAACAATATTCACACCTATTTCATTTAGTGTTCTGTTTTTTTTTTTTTTTTTTTGAGTTGCTTAGCATTCAACTTTCTTAAGTGGATAAAATCATTTTATGTTAAATAATCATTTCATCAAATGTGGCTTGGCACATTGAAAATAGTGGGTTACATAGTTTTTCATTTTCTCGAGATACAAAATACTATCACGCAAATTGCATGATTTTCTCACCCTCAGCAGGGCTGTCCCAAGTTTGTAGCCTGAAGCTTAGTCAATTTGAAGGGGGAATCCTTAAGAATAAGATAAAAAGAGCCATAAGCACCACACAATTCAGCAACATGGCTTATTATAATAACTTGTTACTGGGCCGGGGATTTAGCTCAGTGGTTCCTGCGCCTGTCTTGCAAACACAAGGACCCGGGTTCGATCCTCGGTAACCACATAACAATACTGGGCATGGAGACTCACCCCAGCAGCAACCAGTACCACATACCACAGTGCCGGGCGTGGTGACTCACGCCTGTAATCCTAGCACTCGGGAGGCAGAGGCAGGAGGATTGCTGTGATATGAGTTTGAGGCTGAGCTCAGGGCCAGCCTGAACTACAAAGCGAGACCCTGTCTCAAAAAAAAAAAAAAAAAAAAAAAACTTGTTACTTTTATTAACTGTTATACCTTTTAGATATATTTTTCCTATTTTGGCTACATATTCAAGGATCTTTATGTGATAATAATTTAATATTTTTTACAGGAAGAATCTGTCCACTTCCATGACTTGTTAAATCCAGTCTGCTTATTTCTATTAATGGAGTTTTATTATGATGAAGGCATTTTTGGATTATCTCTGGCTGCTTTGGGGGACTGTAAAAGCTCCACTGAGAGTGACCATAGGTCCTTCACAACGAAAATATTAACCATCACTTTATAGAAAAAAAACTCCTAACATATTGCTCGAGATTTCTTTGTTCTTGATAGTTGTGAAGGTGGAAGAATTTTTTGACAATAATTGGCAATGGAAATAATTAGTTCACTTTTTGTAAAGGGTCTTTTGGTCCAGGAACAACTCCAGATCGCAATTGGCTGGACCCCCTTCCCCGGAAGTCTGTGGATAATGGTCATAGTGTACCCTGCTAACTCTGGTGCAAGACAGCACTCGGCTTCTTTAACTTGGTGTTAAACATTGTGTCTGAGTAATCACGCAGTGAGGAGGGAAAGGGTAGGATATCTGGGAGCTACCCAGATGACAGATACTGCATCTCTGGGGGAAATACCACAACCAGGTCACCCTCAGTGACACTAGGGAGAAGCCCTTACATCTGAGGTTGGGGTCACCGCTACCTCCTGTGCGCACAAAGGAGAACACAGCCAGCTCTGCAAGTGGTTTTTCCAAGTAAGCAACCGTGACACAGGTTTCATGGAGAAATTTGTTTTCACACAGCGCACGCAACTTATGCCACTGTTAACTTTTTCTTTTAAAATAATAGTGCTCATGCACCAATAATCCTCTGCATTCAGTCTCCCTTTCTTCTCACCCTTCAAAGTAAGAAACCAAAGAGGCAATAAGAGAAATAAAATCATATCAGGGATGTATCTTGGAGAATCATTCAGATGGGACAAGGCAAAAGTATGGCAGGTTAGGAACTGGGATGAATTGCTAAGTAGTTTATCTTGCATATAAAATTAGCAACTGATTAGGAAATTCATCTTAAGATCTGTAATATTTGATATGGTAAATATCTGTAAAGTCAAGACATTATATGTCATTATTTAAAATGAGATGTTTTCTGTTGATATTTGGCTTTCAAATTCTAGAATAAAGACATCGATTTCAGCAGCTGAAATACCTATTCTTCCTCCTTTCCATTCCATACTGTTTCTGGGGAGAATTCTCAGAGGAGTAGTAGCAGTTACATGTCTGTTTTTTTCTCCTTTGTGAGCAGGACTTGAGTCTTAACTGGTAATGTCGAGCTGAGTTGAATCCTAGGAGACCTTACTGCACTCTTTTCCTTCAGGTTTGCCAGGTATGATTGACTTTGAGAAAGGAGGAAGAGGGTGGCAGTGGTGGGTGAGGAAAGAGAGAAAATTCCTGAAGCCACCAAGAAGGGAGAGGTGGAAAAGAGCGAACCACATCTATTTGCCCTTTTAACGCAGTGTCTTCAGCCATTTGCAGATTGAACACAGCCTATAGTGAGCCCAGTCTTCATCTACCTTTGTCCATTTATGACTGTGTATCAAGTGGGGAATGTGGAATACATTACACCTTTCCATTTGTAGTTCTATCCTCTGTAATTCTGACTTTCCAGAATTTAGGTAATGCTAAATCTGTGCTATATACAGTAGTTACATGGTACTTAATGTATCACTTTAAATCACATGCACTCTGTGAAGTTGTGAGTGCATTAGTGAGTGAGTGCATTAGTGAGCCTGGTCTACATCTTAACACACTGATAAAGCTGTTTTTAAAATGGACACTTCCTCAAAAATATGCTGATAGTGAAAGTGAGGTTTGTAAATTTTATAAGCAAAGATTTTTGATACATTATCTTCACATTCTTCATTGAAAATTTATGCCTGTGCATGATATTTTAAAATGTTGGTAACATTACTGGCACCTTCAACACATGCTCTCTATAACTAGAGTGAAAGAAGCTGGAACTGCCTGCGATAGATAATATTTCTTTTAGTGTTGTAACACAGTCCCCTATATACGTTACCTATTGCTACTGAGGAACTACCTTGTGACTTTGTGGCTTAATGTCAGTTTCTCAAGATTCTGTGAATTCAGTGGGTAGTTAGTTGGTATCACTGAGGCTCATTCATGAAGTTATTTTTCATCTGATAGCTCTAGTGTAGACTAGACATTGGAGGATAGGTAGGTGACCTGCAACCCTGCTCTCCATGTGATCTTTGATGCCTAATTTTAGGGCACAGTTAACAAGAGGGCTGGCAGCAATTTACAGTACTTTTCAAACTTCTGTTTACATTTACTGGTGACCTTTTAGTCAAAGCAAGTTACAGTATAAATGCAGTCAGTGTGGAAGGAGTATATGTAAGAGCTCAGATACTGACAGGTATCAGGTACCATTAAAAGAATGATGAACCCTATACCACATCTGCAGTCCAAGATTCCCAAACTATATATGTGACTGCTTATCCCTGCACACCAGAGTTGAACAGTATTTGCTGTTCTTTAGCATTAAATCTATAAATTCATTCTATGCCATGTTTCTTTCTTATCCTCCAACTCACACAGTTCCTAAAACTTCCCTAGCAATATTCCATGATAAAGTTTTATTAATGTTACTGCTTTGAATGCTGTTTCTTCTCTTTTTCTCTCCAACTTTTTGTGCACTTGACTCCAACCATTCTATATTTTTTCTTATGGGCTTTTAAAAATTTTACTTTTTATTAGTATATGTTTACAGTATATAACAGTTGCATTCATCATGGGGAATTTGTACATATACATATCACATCTTAATTCTGTTTGCATCCCTTTCTCCTACATCTCTGGTTAGATCTTAAATTTCTCTTGTGTACTGAATTTTTCCTTTATTATATATGAGGTAGCTTATTAATGCCCTTTCTATGGGACTGGATGTTTCACGAGGACTCTATCCAGCTCATCTACTTTCAGGCCTACCCATACCTTATTTATCACCATTCTTTGCACAGAAGCTCAAAATACTCAAAAATGAGCACAAAGATACTCAAAAATGAGCACAAATACTGAAAAATGAGCACAAAGTTGAAAACAGCAGAGTTTTCTTAGATATATTTGAAAGAATCTTTGTTTTTGACCCCAATACAGCAGCTGTTTTATCTGGGTTGATTTTTGTTTCTGTGTGTTACTTTTTTATTTTGTCCTCCTCCGTTTCTCTAGCTTGTTGTAAAATTAAGTATTTCTTGTGGAATATTCTGTACTGTATTTAAGATTTCTCCTTTTCAAAGTGAACTTTGTAGTTTCTTTTCCTAGCTTTTACTGATACCATTCAGGAGTTGTTACCACTGTATATGTTATTTATTTTAATTACTGTTTCTGTTTTACATTTTCTACATTGACACTAAGGTGTTGTCATACCTTTAATCAGATAATTAATCTTTGGGTCACTGCAAAATTAATTAGAGAAATTCAATCAAATCCTTTGTGTTTCTTTGCTTTTATGCTTGTTTTCCACCATAAATGTCACACTCTGGGTCTGAGGATCTTTGAGGCTGAAATAAGGAACTAACTCACCTCTTAAAATGAGTATGCAGCTTGGCCAGCTCCCATCATAGAAAAAGAATTTTCAGGACACATCTGGAAGAGAAATGTGAGAAGTTTCTTAGAGGTAGATGTAGGACAAAACAGGTGCTCAAAGGAATGAGGCTCATTAGAAGCCAGGGCAGGCCCCATGGAAAGTGTCTTCAAAACGGGTGATCTCAGATGAGCATTCTCACTGTGTGCCAGACTGCAGCACAAGCCATCTGTGCAGGTTTAAGGTGGAGAGAGATGTATGAGTCAAGTGTAGACATGCTGTCTCTAATGCAGCTGCTTTCTGGGCTGGAGGTAAAGGTAGTTTGCACATGAAAAAAATTTAGTTCCCCAGAAATTCACAGGTTACTGAAGTTAAGTTATTTTGACCCGAGGCCAGCTGCTGGAGGAAAGGGCAGTTGGCAGGTGGAAAGGGTCCAGTGTCTGGGAATTTATAGGCTATTGTAAAGGGCCTTCAGAAATTTAACACTATATTCTGTGAGGATGGAGGGGGAGGTCACACACTGTGGTCACCTCAGAAACAAGAAAAGGGTTCGTCTTGAACCTGCAATATTTCTTTAAAGAACAATTTTAAATTCTTCATTTCCTGGTCTCTTTTCACTTACTTTTATTTCTCCTGTCCTACCTCATATAGACTAAGATTTCACATTCAAGATAATAATGATTTATTTCATGTGAATATATCATGAGTACAACTAGGAGCACATTTAAAATTTAGGTTTTATGTAAGAGAAAACTTAAATTTTCCCGGATGAGTTTTTAAAGTTTGCAACCTGATACCTGTGTATACTTCTGTACATACAAAATAGACGGGGTGTTGGACTCTTAATGTAGGCAATGTGATCATGGAAGAGACTCAGTTTATTCAATCATAAAACTTTCCATACTTGATTTTGGATATTTATCTTAAAATATTTCCTTTAGCAATATTAAATATTGTATTAATTATTATAGATGATGTTATTTCATCTTAGTATTTGTTACAGGCAGTTTGTTGTTTAAAATTAACAAGAATTTGTGATTTTTCTTCCCTGATCATTAGCTGATTCTGTAATCAAAGGGACACCTCATATTCTATTCTAAAATTCTTCTTTTGCTCTATTTCAAAATCTGATTATTCTGAAAATGTGAACATTTCTTCTGAGAATTTGAACCACAGAAGTACTTGATATTTGTGAGTTGAATCGTAAAATGGAGCTCCTTTTGACAAAGTTGATGTACGAGTAGAAACAATTGGAAGTAGTAGTAAATACTAGTTTTCTCAGGTCTGGGTCATTGTAGCAGGGCTGATGTGCATAGTAGCTCTAATGGCTCGGAGAAGAGAGCTCCTTTCTCGATACTGCCATGACTGAGAAATGTGAAGAGTCCCACATTTTTATGAAACATATGTGCTTTCTTAAATTGTTTTAAAATAATTTCAAAGTTACAGATAAGTTGCTATAGAGTACAAAGTATTTCTCTGTATCTTATATCCAGATTATAACATTTTACTTTGATTTCCTATCTTATTTTTTCTGAGTGACTGGAGAGTAAATTACAGACACAATACCCAGTACATTACTTTAAGGTATACATTTAAAATCAAGGTCATTCATGTATATAGTATTGTCATACTATCCTTATTAAAGCCAGCATCTTAAACAAATACTTGTTTACTTGGAGACAAAGTATTGTTGAAGTAAAAGCACAAATATGAAAAAACTTTCGGTGCTTAAAAGAATTAGCATCTCTTTAATGGATGAGAAATTAATACAGAAAAATTAACTTCAGAGTAAGATCTCTCATGACTTAACTGTAATACACAGATACACAAAAAAATATATGGCCCAGAAACAGGAAGAAAAAGCATTTCAAGCTAGACAATCAGGAAAATACTGGGTTAGTGCAAAATTAAGCCATGAAGAGGTCAAAGTGCTCTGCGAAGGACGAAGGACGAGGAGCTCACTTCCTGCCTTTTATGCTGTCCTTGATGGTGAATGCCAGTATGTTGCTGCAGTTACTCAGTGCCAACTATCTGAAATGCATTAGATATGATGGTTCTGTTTCTACAAAAGGTGGTACAGTACCCTTTTTTCTCCTTTTAATCATTGTATTTTAATCTTGCTATTTTGGAGCTATTAAAAGTTCTCTCCTAAGCACTTCTTCTTAGGTTGTTTTTCATTAATATCTTCTTGATTATGAAAGAAAAGAAGTAATGGAAGTGATTGGTTGTAATTACTTTAAAGGAATGGAAGGAATGTTTTTAAAAACTTAATTAAGATGCTGTCAATCTAGAGTTTACAAGATAGTTATCTTTATCTGACATTTACATATTAAATGTTTACATGTACAAGTTGCTTGTCATTTACTATACTTCTGAGTTAATCACAAAATACTTTACAAGGTGTTATGATAGCATTTTTAGACTTTTCCACTTTAAGGAGCAAAATAGACACAGAAAAAAATAATGTAGCAAATTTTTAAAAACTAGTAACTGAAAATTATTTATTAATAGTTGGGGTTTTTTAAGTGTTTACATATGATTTATAATGAATGCCAGACCATGTCTGTGAAAGCACTATAAAATACTTGAATCTTTATTTCTTAGACAGATGTTTTAAAATTTTGTTTTAAATTTATATAAATATTTAATAACGGTAGATTTTTGGTTATGTTTCCTTTGCATTCATGTGTGTATCCAGATGATATTTTATAAAGTTAACATTTGGCCTTTGAACAAAGAGATTTTCATAATAGAATTTGAAACCATAAATAGCACATTCTTGTTTTCGTTTGTATTCTGTTACTTCTTGATTTCTGGTTAAAAAGCAAACTAGGGAGATTTATAGGTCTGCCTTGGCATCTTGTTTCTTACTGTGCTTTTAAGGAATACATTTTGAGAGCTGTATACTAAAAGTACTATCACTGATAGGAATTTGGATTAAAACACAGATTTTTCCATCTGAACTTTTAGTTATTAAGCATGATATTTGATTCCTTTAATTAATTACGTGCAAAATCCATTTTTTCCTGAAGTTTCCAGTGCTAAGGACTTAGAGGCAGGAAGCAAATGGGTCTGCTGTCTTGCATTTGAACACTTGGGAGAAGAACACAAGTGTATTTGGAGAAGGCCAAAGTATATCCAGGTTTCTCCAGTTCTAGTTTGAAACTCAGCATGCCATTATGCACATTTTTCATATTTTTAAGTTATCTTCATAGTTTTTAATAGCTCTGTGTGAATTTTCCCTCTGCTTTGTGTCCTGCTCATGAGTGGGTATAAAGTTCAAAGAGGCATTTGATTTGTAAAGTAAAAACACAACATTTACTTCATTATCTGGGATAGTCTACAGGAGATCTTGATCCCCAACAGTAATCTTACATTTCTGATTTTAGTATAAAACAACACTTATGTGTATTATTCAAAAGAATCCTCTTACCAAAGGAGGGCAGTCTTCATGCATAGTGAAGTAAACTCAGAATTTTATCTCCAAATTTCAATATAGCTTACTACAATGGCCAAATTTTATTGACATGAGGTATCATAATTCTGTTGGCTCCTGCTTTTATTTAAATTATCCTTATTATTTTTTTAAAAACCAATTACTAATGTTTGCTTTTTATGTTTTTATTTAAAATCACTTTTTAAAGTATCTAAATTTGTTTTCTTAATTTTTAGTTTAGAAATATTGGGACCCAGAAAAAGTGATTATTGTTTGCAGGGGCTTTGTAAGACCCCTATCAGTAAATGTGTTACTGCTTTTGAATAAACACATCATATTGTAAGTGAAACTTAATTTAGAATAAAATTGTAGGTTCTATTGTTTTATGATACTTGTTCTAGGTGGCAAGAAAATATCATAGAAAACTCTTACATTAAGGATGTCCATTGCGTGTAATGAGTTAGACTCTCCTATGTGCACTTGAAAGGGTTCTAATTAGGTATTATTTTTAGAGAAGTCAAGATAATAATCACTCGTTATTTTTCATATCCTTAGAATAGTGTTTAAACTGCATGGGCTTTTGTACAAATCAGTTAAAATATTTTTATCCCCCTCAGTTTTACCATTTTAATATATTTTAATGTATCTTCTGAAAGATAATATATTTGAAACATTTAGCAACAATAAATAGTAACTACAATCTTATTTTCCAGTTTGACTTAGTTCCTGTACTACAAATTGCTTAAGTATTATATTGGTCAGCTTTCTCATTGCCAAGGCCAATGTATCTGACATACCCAATGAAAGGAACAAATGATTTATTTTGCTTACTGTTTCAAAAGGTTCAGTACATGGTTGTAAGTCAGTACTGTGGAAGGAAGGACCTAGTGGAACAAATCTGCTCATTCATGGCAGCAGAAGCAGAGAGAGAAGGAAAACCAAGAGCAAGAAATACCAGGGACCCACACCCAGGGACCCTCCTTCTCTTCCCACTAGGCTCCGCCTCCTAACAGCACATTCAGTAAGAAACTGATCAATAAATTAATCCAGTGATGATGATAGCACTGTCATGATACAGGTACCTTCTGAAAGTCCAACCTCTGCACAAATAGGGCTTTCATCTCTCCAAACTAAATCGTAACAAATGTTCACTTTATCTCATACAACGTAACACAGTGAGAATGTAGAATCTGAAGTCATACATTGCCAGACTGCAATTTCATCTCTACCTTTTACTATTAAGTTGGGCAAATTACTAAGACTTTTTGTGTACTGGATTTCTCTAGTACAAAATGAGAGTAGTAACAGCGATGGCAGATGCACGGGGTTATATTTGCAAATGCTTAGCACACTTCCTGACACATTTGTCAATAAATGCTAGTTTTTAATAATTATTTTCATGTGATTATTGCATTATCGTATATCATTACAATATATAATTTTGAAAAACAGTGGCTTAAAATAGGAGTAAATGCATGTTATCTCCTTGTTTCTGGGAGCTAGTAATTAAAGAGTAGCTTAGCTGGATGGTCCTGGTTTGGTGTGTCTCATAAGCTTGCGGTTAAAATATCACAAGGGGCTGTTGTCATCTCAGTGTTACTTTGAAACTAATGGCTGTAAATTGTATGCTTTGCAGACCATGTCTTCCGCAGTGGTACAGTTATATGCAGCAGATCGGAACTGTATGTGGTCAAAGAAGTGCAGTGGTGTTGCTTGTCTCGTTAAGGACAATCCACAGAGATCTTATTTTTTAAGAATATTTGACATTAAGGTAAGTTTTGTTTTTTACTTTAAACTGTAGGATTCTATCTCAATTATAACTTAATATAGATTTATTTATCCTGCATTTAATGTTTACATCGCATTTAAAATAATGTCAGACAAGTAGAGCTGGGTTTCAGATACTGAAACATGGGTATTGCAACCAAATGGGAACATACCCTAGGCCAAAAATGAATACAGCAATTTCTTAGCTGTGGTTTCGCTTTGAGTGGTTTCAGTTACTTGCTGTCAACCATAGACCCAAGTATTAAATTGAAAATTACTAAAATGATTCATAATTTTTATCACAATATATTATAATTATTTTGTTTTACTGTTAATCTCTTATTGTGCCTGCTTTGTAAATTGACCTTACATGTGTATGTATAGAAAAATAAAAGTATCTTGGGTCTGAGAAACTACCCAGGTGTCAGTGAAATATATCGAGATGTGTCCTGTGGACATTGGGAAACCACTGCAGTTCTCTGTTTTATCTCGTCACTGCTGCCAGGAGTTACAGATTTTTTAAAAAATTATTTCTTTTGACCTTGGTTAGTTATATATTTTTTTTCCTTTCAATTATACTCTTTTATTCCATCTTGACCATTATAAACTAGCATACATAATCATTTCAAGGATCAATAAAAGACTTTAAATTTTATATATGCTGTTACTTTCATGAAATTTATAATATGATATAATATGTATAACAGTTATTTTCTACCTGTTTTTCCTTTTTTTTTTTTCATCATAGAGGTATTGAGGGTTTTATAGTTTTATATTCCTCAGTTTTAATTATAAATTCACATTGTGATAGATTGGATATCATTTGTCAGGTGTTTATCTCTTGCATAGTTACTATAAAGGTAATTTTTTCATTTTGCTAAAGTGAAGTTCCCATTATATCTTTTAAGTCGAACTGCTTCCATAGTTCATATTTACATGTAGCAGTAGTGAAATGGGATTTTAATTATAGAAAATTAAAACTGACATTCAAATGTGCACTAATAGGATTGGCTAGATCATAAACTTTTTCTGTCTCTGGTTTTTTAGATTCTATTCAGTGATATTTAAGTTACTGTACTTCATAAACTGGGGCTTGTGACATCTATTTCCAGTCACCCCAGTTCCAGTAAGAGATATAGTGTGCCCCTTTTACTAGTGGAGGCGGTTCTGGGAAGTGGGGGCACATCCATAGTTTGAAACAAACGCCCAAGTCATTGGTGGTGAAGGTGCTGCGTGGGCTGTTTGTATCGTTGAAAGCTCTCAAAGCTTTGCCAAATACTACTTGGATGTATTTCTCATCACATAAGAAGCGCTGTTTAAAATAAAATTGAATACAACTCCATAAGACTAAAGGAATTCCATTATAGGATCAGAATATGTCTGCCATATAGTCTTCATATTTAAAAATTGTAATATAGATAGAACCTTATATTAGAAATAGGGAAATTACTAGTTTCTCTAACCACATATTTCCACTTGAAGATAATCACTGCAGAATGATTTATAATTATGAAGATGAAATGTATTTCTTATACTGTGACTTTAGAAATAGGAATAAGCTCTGGCCCTTTTGTCCATAGTTTAACCTTCATATGTTTTAATCATTGGTCTTTTTCTGCAGCTGATAGCTACTCCTTATACCAATGTTTAACTAAGAGACCATTCTGCAAAAGTTAAGAATTTGTGACGATTGTTAGTGAACAGAAGAGAAGGTATATTTGACCCTTCCACATCTGTAAAATTGAGGAAAAAAATTGTAAAATACCTCTATAATATTTGATGGTACACAATCTAAATACTGCCGATCGAACTGGGAACTGGTAATCTGTGCATATCCTCTTTCTTCAGTGTCACATTGATAATCTAATAATTATTTTAGTTTTTATATATTTGACCAAGTAACTGTATTCAGAAAGGCTTAGCCCATTAATTATATATTAGCTTACTGAACTAAATCTATTTGCTGGTTTGTCAGTAAGAAATTATCATTAAACAATGTGCCATTAGCTATATATTACAAATATATGTCACAATACATATAAAAGTTAATATAGACAATGACATTAATATGCTTTGTTTTATTCTTAGGTTTTGTTTTGCTTTTATAGTTCTTATTTGAATTTTTCCTTTTTTCTAGGATGGGAAACTTTTGTGGGAACAAGAACTATACAATAATTTTGTATATAATAGTCCTAGAGGATATTTTCATACTTTTGCTGGAGATGTAAGTCACATTTTCTTTTTTTTCCATGTTGAAATGTTCCATTGTTTGCCTTTTCTAGGGCCCAGTTAAAAGATCTAATCTAATTTACTCTTTTTTTTTTTTTTTGAAAAAAAGATATTCAGTTTGTCATATGTATGTTCTCTTAGGTTACTTTTTGCTCATCATTTTTGTTAGATAAAGCTAACTTCTTGCATTTTGTTGTTTGCTGTTTCTCATGAAAATGTTTCAGACTTGTCAAGTTGCTCTTAATTTTGCCAATGAAGAAGAAGCAAAAAAGTTTCGAAAAGCAGTTACAGACCTATTGAGCCGGAGACAGAGGAAATCTGGTAACTCTCATTTTTTTCCTTTTCCTTTTTATAGTTACTTAAAATGGGGCAGTTAATTAAGGTTCGTGGGACAAATGTGATTCATTGGCTATTTTTGTACTTGGAGTTTTTTTGAAACCTAGCCATATTCATTACTTTACATTATTGTCAGTGGCCTCTTTTTTGCTACAACACGAAGGTTATATATCGTCTTGAAAGCCTAAAATATTTACTTATGACTCTTTCAAAAAGAGTTTGATGATCCTTACCTCATCATATTTTCATTGAGAGCTCGCTTCTTTCATATGTACTGAAAGATTCATTCCAGTAACTATTTTATTGATAAAATTCAATGTGTACTAAATTTAAATTTTGCTATATTAGCAGCACTGTGACTTAAATTTACTAGTGTTTTATTCTTTGTAAACAAATACTGTAGGCAAGCTGAGAAGCAAATGAATAGAATTACAAACATGGCCATGTTTCTCCTGTCCTTCATGTTGTGTACTGTAGAACCATAACGAATGTAGTGCACCTAAAACAGTTCAAGAATGATGAAGGGTAATGTAGAGCTTTTGATTGACTGGTATAGAACTGTTGTGTCTTGATTCTTATTTTTTCCCATTCCTCTGTCCTCCCTCTCCCACCAACTCCCAATATACACAAGCTTTGTTTCCTTTTTTTTGTTGTTGTTTTTACCATCAGTTTTTTTCTTTCCTCCGGCTCCCCTTTCCCTTTTCCTTTTGAACATTTTCTTGCTACTTCACAATACTTACCATACATGCCCAGAGGACATAATATCCCAATTTGAAGATCATTGTATTCAGTCTTTATAACTCGAGACTGAGCCAAGACAGGAAGACACAGAATCTGCAAAACAGAGATGTAAAAGCATGTATTTCTTTTTACACGTCTCTATTGATTTCTAGTGAATTTTAAAGAGGAAGGTGAGGTATAAATGAAAATAGATTGAATCAAGTTGTTGCTTCACTATAGCCATCTTATTATACTGTACTTACATCTTCTATAATTTAGGTGGGTAGGTATATCTTGTGGACAATAGATTAATTTATTTTTTATTTTCTCATGATAGCTGTGTAACTTTGGGAGCTATCCTGTTCTGTTTATACTTTCTCTTCTTTGACCTAACTAAATTCAGTGTCTTAAACTATTCTGTGATAGAGTTTTTGGACATATCCTGAATACTATACTCTAAATTCACTGTAGGTATTGTTTTTCAAAATATGATGTTTAGATTTAAACTATAAAGTTTAAATGTAGTCTGACTAGAACTGTGATAATAAGCCATTTTTTAATTTGATCAAACACTGTCATTGTAGTTCCATTTTGGTTTTTTTAGAATGATTCTCATGTTAATATATCTAAGTAATTCCTTCTTAGAATTTACATTCTGAACTTTTTTATTTTTATTAATGTATTTCCATACTTTAAGTGTGTCATCTACTAGCTTAAATATTTCCTTTCTGTATTGAGAGGTAACGTTACTTTAGAAACTGAAGATTGACCGTGACTGATAAAGAGAGGATTTACTCCCTTTAAATGTTTCTGGAAGTTACCCCATCAAGTCACCAAATAAATAATATGTCCACATTTCCCACTGTTAGGATTTTTAACTTGTCCACAAATGAAATCCTATTGATTTTGATTTGTGATTATTTATTAACTAATTATTACATCAAATAGTTATCAATACATCTTAGAATTTCATTAGAATGTTGTGTGACTCTATAGAAATAACAATTTAAACAAATTCTTCCTCTTCTTTTGAAATTTCGTTTTTTTTTTTTGTTTTGTTTTGTTTTTTTGAGACAGGGTCTCACTTTGTAGTTCAGGCTGGCCCTGAGCTCAGCCTCAAATTCACATCACAGCAATCCTCCTGCCTCTGCCTCCCAAGTGAGTGCTGGGATTACAGGCGTGAGCCACCACGCCCGGCACTGTGGTATGTGGGACTGGTCGCTGCTGGGCATGAGTCTCCACGCCCAGTATTGTTATGTGGTTACCGGGATCGAACCAGGGTCCTTGTGCTTGCAAGACAGGCTCTGGAACCACTGAGCTAACTCCCTGGCCCTTCTTTTGAAATTTCTAAAGCCAAATAGTGTCCTGTTCTTTATAGACCTGATGTATGACTACATGTAGAAAATTGATAAAAATCTTGGTGTCAGTTGGATGTGGTGACACATGCCTGCAATCTCAGGCTCTGGGAGGCTGGCATAGGGAGACTGCAGGTTTGAGCCCAGCCTGGGGATTTAGCTCCCTAGCAAATCTGCCTCAGAAGAAAAAGAGGTGGGAATATAGCTGGCTGCAAAGGCCACACCACATCAAAGTAAGTCAATAAATAAATAAGAATTTGGCTGTCTGTGGCTTTTCTTTGTTGTCCTGTCCCAGTGCTCTGAGTTTCCTGGTTATTCTAGTTTTGTTTTAGTTTATACCAGTACCACGGCTTTGAAAAATGTCTATATGCTAGTGACTCCTACAGTTTCAGTCTCAGTGTTGACTTCTCTCCTGATCTTCAGACTGTCCACCAAGTATAGTGTCAGAATAACTTCTGACCTAATATTTCTGAGCCGCAGAACACGGGACCCAAGCCCTCGTCCCAGCCCCAACCCCAGCCCTGGTCCTTCTCAGTCCTGTTTCCACTCCACTGTTGCGCCTCCCTGTCTCATCAAGAGGCATTTGTCTTGTCTCGTCACTGAAGTTCACTCTGTTCCCTCATAATCCTGTCTGTTGGCTCTTTCTTCAGAAATGGCGCTGGAGTGGTCATTTTTCGCCCTCTTCGCCGCCATCATCTGAATGCAGGCTGCCACTGTGTCCTTCAGTCTACCCTATGGCTTCCTGGCTAGGTGCCCTGCTGCCACTCTGCCCCCTGATCTCTCTTATCCACACAGTCAGTAACCATTTAAACATAGATGAGATCATGTCATTTGCTCTATTGGCAACCCACAAGAACTTTCTGTTGTATACGGAATAAAATGTGTTTTTCTCAGCTGTGGACTGTGCAGTCCTGAATGATGTGGTCCCAAACCTTCCTGCTTGTCTCCTTGCACTATTCGCCCTGCTTACTCCAGCCTAGTCTTTTGTTCCTGTATTTGTGTATGACATTTCTAGTATTGGCAATGTTGTATATGTAAAAACAGTGCCATGCAAAAATTGAATTTTTTAGTATCTGCACTCTACATGAAGTTTACTTTCATCTTATACACAACACATCTTGATTCTTTTTATTCCTTTTCCTCTCAGCCATTTCCTTTCCTCAGTCTCTAAATCTGTTGTTCCCATTTTTATTATTCTTATTTTTAGTTCATGTTGATGACATTTAGTCCTTACAGATTCCCTCATGCTGTGACTTTCTTAAGGCTTTTGAAGATATTGTTCCCTTCCTCATTTTATTTAGATGTCGGTTTTTCAGAAAACCCTCCCTTAACCTGCGTATCGTCTTAAGAATATTGCCAGGTTTAAATGAATTAATTTGACTAGTGTTGGCATTATATACATCTAATAATATTATAATTTATTTTCTAACAGAGAAAAGGCGAGATCCTCCAAATGGTAAGTTCTTTGATAATTATTGACTAAAAAGATTTTAGGTTACAGTTTAATTTTTGTGGAAATGTGTTTCATATGTTAATATTTTATATCTTTGATCAACTATTGAAACTTAGTGTTCATATTTTAACTCATAAAGGGCAATGAGTCTTTTGAAACAAACTGTTTCAAATGGAAGCATCCATAGGGTGAAGTACAATCTTAAAATCTTCCATAAAGGTTAGATTTTATCTAGCCTGTTTATTAATTTAATACTTTTAAGATTTAATCTTTTTTCAAAATATTTCACGCTTATTAGTTACATGAAGCCTATTAAAAAGTGAACACTTACTGCTTATGTGTGTTTAGAACTAATTTTAGCTGGATAGAGCCTTCATTAATTAATGAACACAAAGATGTTAAATTAATTATTGTTTAGAATTGAATATTAGGGATCTCTAAGGCAGATATTTTCACCCTGGTTTCTCTAAACACTTCCACAAATTATGCACTAAATTTCATCACTGTCTACATTTGTGTTTCTGGCAAGAGGATCTGTAGTTTTCATCACATTTGAGTGGGTGTCCTGACTTTGTGGAAGGAATAATCATTGTTTTGATAACCTTAGTTATAGTAAAGAAGATATCTGTGGTTTTTTCCATAAAGCATCTCCAATTCCCATCAGAATTTAGAATGATTATTATGTAGGCATTATATGAAACGTTCTAGTTTTTTTAATCTACAATTTGAAAGTTGTTTAACAGTAGTGTCTTTATTGCTTCTGGAGAGTTATCTATGGTGAAATGTAGTTTCTTTGAGTGTTCTTGGTTTTAAATCTTTAGCTTTAACTCATTTTTTTTATTTAATGTTTTTTTTTTAGATTTAAATTTAATCTTTATTGGTACTTTATGAATACACATCCTCATTGCATTCAACATTAAGAGTTTGTACCTGAATATGACACGACTTGATTCTCATTTTTTCCCCTCTCCCCCCGCCCTGCTGCAACCCCCCACCCCCTATATACATAATCTTTGTTTCCTTTTTCCTTTATTACCACATTCATTTTCCCTCATTGTTTACCCCTATACTGTCTTCCCTTTTAAATATTTTCTATTTCCCAATATCAATTATATGTACTAGAATTCATTTACAACTTCATTTTCTCATACCAGAGAAAAGATACGATATTTACACATCTGTGACCTGTTTTATTTCGATTATGAGGACGTCCTCAAGGTACATCCATTTGAATATGAATGACTCAATCTTATTGTTTTTAATGGCAGAGTAATACTCCATTCTGTAAAAGAACCACATCTTCTTTATCCAGTCTCCAATTGATGGACATTTGGGTTGTTTCCAAGATTTAGCTATCATAGACTGAGCTGCTATAAACATTGGTGCATATATGTCGCTGTGAAATGAATGTTTTAATTCCTTTGTGTATATACCTAGCAGAGCGATGGGCGGGTCATCTCTAAAAACATCATTTAAGTTTTAATGATTTGTTAAAAGACAAAATTAAATAGGAGATATGGCCAATAGTTTTAAACTTTTTATTCATATATATTTTATACATAATAATCTAATAATTATTAGTACATGTTTTAGTATTTTTTATTTCTCTTGCAGTTGAGCAATTTATGTTGCTTTCTCCACCTCATTGTCCTATGTGGAGACCACTCCCACATTTGAGAGCAGCAGTACTGTTCTGTATTTAGTGCTCTGCCACTAGGTGGCAGTGGGCCCTTTACCTTTAACTATTTTTTTTTTTTAATTATCTTTATTGGTACATTAAATATACACATCATGATTGCACTCCATAATGGGGATTTGTACCAGTATAAGACACAACTTAATTCTCATTTTTCCCCATAGCCCCACCCACCCTACCACCCTCCATATATATAAAATTTGTTTCCTTACTTTTTTGTTATTCTTTTTTTTTTAAGACAGGGTCTCGCTTTGTGGTTCAGGCTGGCCCTGAGCTCAGCCTCAAACTCACATCACAATCCTCCTGCCTCTGCTCCTGAGTGCTGGGATTACAGGCGTGACCACCACGCCCGGCACTGTGGTATGTGGTACTGGTTGCTGCTGGGTGTGGGTCTCCACACCCAGTATTGTTATGTGGTTACCGGGAATCGAACCCGGGCCCTTGCGCTTGCAAGACAAGCGCCGGAACCACTGAGCTAACTCCCCGGCCCTACCTTTAACTATTCTTGCAGGCGCTTGATTTCAAATCCTCATTTAGATGAGTATATCACATCTTTTCTAGTTTTCACTTGAAAAGTCTCATAAATCACGTAAATTCCTAAAATATTCTATGAAGTCATAAATTCCTAAAATGCAACTTGATGTATTCCTCACTGACTCTTAATTTCTTTTATTGACCATTCTCCCGTTTTATACACTTACACACATTCCCATGATTTGTCCTCACCTCTGAACTGACATCAGAGGCCTCTGGGGCACTTTTTTCTCAATTATTTTACCTTGGTGAGAGTTCTCTGCTTTTTGTGAAATTTAACTTGGGTTTGTTGTCTTAGATTTAAAAAAACTAGAAATGTCTGCTGTTCAGAAGAATACTTAAAACCTTTACCTGTGGCAGTGGTCCCAAAGCATAAGGTGATTTATCAATTGTGTATTTTTTGAAGGACAGGGAAAATAGCTCCCTCTATTATATATATCATCTGGTAGAATGTAGCTTTATTAATGGAGTAGCTAAGTGAAACTTTACTAGAAGTGACTTGAATATACCAAATTTTCTTTAAATTGTGTTTCAAAATGATTCTGTGCATTATACAAGTTAACACTTTTAGCATGTCACTTTTGAAGTAGAATCAGGCTTTAGAACCATTTTAAACTTATTTGCAAACAGCAAATTCTAAAGTAATTGTTATCAACAGAAACAGCAAAAGTACTTAATCTCTTGAATCTTTCCTTTCTGAAGATCTTTCTTAAGTACTCAGTTTTTAATATGTATTGAATAATGAGTTGTTGGATTATACATTGAAAAAAGTAATAAAAGGCAAAATAATTAGTAATGGAAAACGTAGTGGGCTAGGAACCAAGATACCACAGTTAACCTTTGCCTGTCACTAATTATGGGACTTCATACAGGTCACCTGACTGTCCTTTGTTTTCATGTGTGAAATGAAGGATTTGAAAAAGAAATCTCACTTTCCCAGTAATATCGGTCTTTGATTACCTCTATAATTAGCTTTTTCCTAGGTAGACTTATTTGAATAATATATTAACCAGTATGAAATTTATCTGTACGTCCTCCAAGGGATCATTCCATATTTTGCAGTTGTTTTGCAGATTCATAATAATATATTCATGCTTCATTTTGGGGTAGTGAAAGAGAAACATAGTAGGACCATGATAAGAATTAAATATAATTATTCTGTGTGCATTTTCTGTTCTCTTCAGTTTTGAACCTTCTTCAGAGACAATTGAGCTAATTTTGCTACCAAGTCATATACATTGGATTTTTAAGGATGCTAATTTAAGTCTTAAAAAAAGAAAATTAAAAGAGAATTTACTAGCTTGGATAATTTACGCTATTAAATTTAACTTTATACAACTTCATTACTAGTTAGGTCACCAAACAGAGCGTGTGGTCACAAACCTGAAAGCCCAGCACTTCGGAGGCTGAGGCAGGAGGATCACTGTGAAGTTGAGGCCAGCCTGGGTTACATAGTGAGTTCAAGACCAGACTGAACTACATAATGAGATGCTGTCTAAAAAAAACAAAAACAAACTAATTGGGTCATCAAAAATAGATTGCTTTTATATAAATCATTTTATGGTTTTCCAGGGTCAGCCCCCTTGGCACTGATTCACTGAAATTCACAAGACTCAGTACATAGTGTACTTACTACAAATACTTATTACAATAAAAACTATAAAACAAAGTCGGCAAAAGGAGCAACATAAAGGAAGAAGTATGCAGAAACCCGTGCTCAAGCTTCTAAAATTTTTTTCTGTTGGAGTCATAGGCAGTGTTTCATTCTTTCAATAATAAGCTGGGACAATGGCTGAGATGTTACCTAAAGAAAGCGCTCATGTGACACTCAGTTATGGAGTTGTAATGAGGATAGTCTGGTAGGCATTTTTTGCCCCACACGCACCATGATTCACACTCTCAGAAGGAAAGCAAGTGTTCAGCATAAGCCATTTTGTTAGCAGATTTTAGGACCAGCATTAGCAGGGAAAGGTGAGAGTGCTTTCCAAATCAAAGTGCCAAAGGCCAGCTAAGGACCACCTTTGCAAATAGGTGTTTCTTGAGCTTGCTGTGTTAATGCTTAGTCTACAAGTCTGATAATATATTGTATATTTTGAAAGCTATCATTAATGTAGTCATCTCAGAGGAACTTGGAATCTTTAAGGACTATGTGTTTGTTATCTTTTAGTTAAATTTTGTTAGGAAATTTTAAAATTGAAAACTTTGTGTTCAGACTTTCATGCCTTTACAACAGTCATTTTTCTGAATTATAAGACAAGTTTTGTGCTGCCTCATTTAGTCACTTTTTGAAGATGATACCAGTGTTATACAAAAGGGCCTCAGCTATTTTTACTGTTGAACCTTGCAGAAGGTGTGTACTTTATTTCTAGTTTTAGTTTTAACCTGTATGTTTCTTCAAAGTCCAATGCTGTGTTTGGCCATATGTGTGCATACACGAATTTGCTGGTGGGGAAGATATTATTGGGTTTAAATAGGACAGTTTTGGGGGCTGGGGAGTTAGCTCAGTGGTTCCAGCGCCTGTCTCGCAAGCGCAAGGACCCGGGTTCGATTCCCCAGTTACCACATAACAATACTGGGTGTGGAGACCCACACTCAGCAGCAACCAGTACCATATACCACAGTGCCGGGCGTGGTGGCTCACGCCTGTAATCCCAGCACTTGGGAGGCAGAGGCAGGAGGATTGTGATGTGAGTTTGAGGCTGAGCTCAGGGCCAGCCTGAACCACAAAGCGAGACCCTGTCTCCAAAAACCTAAAAAAAATAAATAAATAGGACAGTTTTGGGAAAATGGTAATAATAATTTTAGAAGTACTTTTTCCTCATAGACTAATGAAATTGAAACTTTAGATATGACTAGATTTGTTAAATTTAAAACAAAATATAAATTTGTTACTTTCTTCATTCTTATTGTTATGTGTTGTATAAATATCATTTATCAATGGTCAGTGTGTTGAGTATGGAGGAATGATAGTCAAAGTTTAAGAAAGGTTCAGATCAATTAATTCTGTCAAAGTTCATATGCCTCCTAAGTTTAATTTTATAAAAATACAAGTCTGATTTTAAATAATGCATCTTTGGTAAGATGTTTAAGTATTATGGGCTATAGAAATATAGGAAATACTTTATTTTAATAAAACACCAATATGCAGGTTTAAAATTTAATTTGTGTTAATGAGGTGATTCTATTTTACAAAAAGATGATTTCAAACTAAGATTTATATATAATTATTTTCTTAAATTATATCTTTTTCATATTATTTTGGCTTTATTTATAGGTCCTACTTTGCCCATGGCCACAGTAGACATAAAAAATCCAGAAATCACAACAAACAGGTTTTATGGTCCACAAGTCAACAACATTTCCCATACCAAAGAAAAGAAGAAAGGAAAAGCTAAAAAGAAGAGATTAACCAAGGCAGATATTGGAACACCAAGCAATTTCCAGTAAGATCTTCTTGGTCTACCTTCACTGTGATATATTCATTGCTCCTCTTGAATTTTTACTTTAGGAAGCTTTGTTTTCTTTGGAGAAGATATTTACATTCATCACTTTCTCAAAGCTATAGATTTTGTTGTTTGTTATTTTGACAGTTGCTCCATAATGTTATTCAGTTTTTTATTCATTGGAACAGAAAAATTCAAGTTGTTTATTCAACTATTTGACTGAAAAATGATTTCTTCATTTAGAAAGGCCGGGGATTTAGCTCAGTGATTCTGACATCTGCCTTGGAAGCACAAGGTCCCGAGTTTGATCCTTGTTAACTATATACCACAGTGCCAGGCGTGGTGGCTCATGCCTGTAATCCCAGCTTGGGAGGCATAAGCAGGAGGATTGCTGTGAGCTCAAGGCTAGCCTGGGCTACATACTGAGCTCAGGGCGAGCCTGAACTGCAAAGTGAGACCCTGCCTCAAAAAAAAAGAAAAAAGAAAAAGATTTCCCATGTTGCTCTTATAAATAGTACTTAGAAATTGCCTACAGATGTTGTCAACAGGCCAAAAAAAAGGGCCTTTGGTATATATCATATATCACATTTTAAGCATTTTTATATGCAGATTTTATTAGCTTATAAAATACCTATTCTAACTCAAATAATATATATTCTTAATATACATGCCATATATATATATGGCATATATATATATGGTGTTTTATTCTTAATTAGACAAAGAAATTGGTGCTCATTTTTTTCAAGTAGTAGCAGGACTGGTATCCTGGTCTCATGCCTCTTTGTGTATAGTTTTTCCCAAAATGTGGTTATGTCTATGAGAACTATGTATTGGGTCAATTTAGAACTTCAAGGATAGATTAGATTTCATACATAGTATGTCTTATGTATACTTTATGCCTTTTATTTTTCTGTTTTTTTAAATTTTCTACTTTAGACACATTGGACATGTTGGGTGGGATCCAAATACAGGCTTTGATGTAAGTATCTTTGGAAGCCATATTTATTAGTACTTAAAATATATGGGGTATTATAGGCTACCTTTAGATTTTGATATTATTCCTTCTTCTCAGTCCATTCTTTTATTTTATTCTTTCCTTTTGAATTCTATAGCTTGTTTAAATGTGCTTGGATTTATATGAATATCTTACTATTCTGTCATTTGTTGCTAAGTTTTAGGACAGTTTTTGTACACCTTGACTTTTTAATACTCAGTAAACAAAATCTTGTGCTTGGACAGCCAAGAGAAGAAAAGCTCTTTGTGCTCATTGTAGGGGAATATATGTGCCTGAGTTTTGTGGAACATTTTAAAGATGAATTATTTTCAATGAGTGTCAGTAGTCCTTTTAGTTATATAACTGCAATGTTAACTCTCAGACATACTGAGTACCACTTTGTGTTGGCACTGTAGTGAAATAGTTGTGTACAAACAGGTCCTTGCCCTTAAATTTTCAAATTGATGTACTTTTTTGTGTGTTTATTATGATTTTTCCCTAAATCTAGGACAAGATAAGAATAGAGAAACACCAGAGGTGTCTGAATCATCAGTGGGTTAGGAGAAATGTAAATGGGACACCCTTTTTCTGAGACAGGGTAAAAAGATGTGATAAAATAGAAAGTTCACTGTTCTTCTCTGTTCAGGCTTTTTTTTTTTTTACTAACTGCTTACCAGTCTAATTATTTAAACATGATGGCCAAAAATTACATATTTTTATTAATACTTACAAGAAATTATAACAGTTAAAAATGACAATTTATCAAATTTATTATTTATTTATTTATAATTGAAAATGACTAGTTGAAATGACACCTGCCTGAGCAACACTGTAGGTGGTCAGTATACTAAACAGACATGCTGCCTGAGTGATGCTCGGGGTGAGCTCCTAAGTGGTTAAGAAAATTTAGTTATTTGTATAATGCAACCATTTAAAAGTTCATAAACTTAAAATTGCATAAAGACTGAGATAAGTATTGTATTTTATGCTTATATTTTCAAGAATTGTAAAAGATAGTTATTTTGTCTGTTGTAGCTGAATAATTTGGATCCAGAATTGAAAAATCTTTTTGATATGTGTGGTATCTCAGAGGCACAACTTAAAGACAGAGAAACATCAAAAGTTATCTATGATTTTATTGAAAAAACAGGAGGTGTGGAAGCTGTTAAAAATGAATTACGAAGGCAAGGTAACTTATTTTTATTTTTCTTCTGAATTTTCTGAAATCATGTTTATGATAGATGGATCTATACATTCTATGAGCCCTTCCTTGAGTAGAATATTTAGCCATACTATACTACCCTTCTGTTTCTTACATTATTTCATTATAAATTAAAAGGTTATATTTATTGGTTTGTTATGAAAATTCTATATAAAATTCATGAAAATCCATACAAAATCACTGCTTTTTATTCTACATTCTTTAAAAACAGGCAAAGTCTTTCCTTGATTGAATTACCTAGAACAAAATAAGTCACAGCCATTAAAAAACGTGCTTGGAAACAAAGTAGAAGGTATAAAAATTATGTATTGTATTCAAGGACCTAACTTTGAGTGTGAAACTTTTAGACAGCAAAGAATGATTTTAATGTAAAATACGTTTTGACGTTTTGAAGAGTAATAAGGCAGATCAACAACTTTTAAAAAAATTTTATCCATAGAGTTTATAGTGTAAGTTAATATTTAAACAAACCTGAAAGGGAAAAGTGACATTGTCTTGAAAATATGCTCTGTAAAACTTGCTGTCATCTTTTAGTAGTTAGTAGTTAATAGTTCATTACATGCAAAGTCATGTAATGAAGTTTATAAGAACAAGTTGACTTGCAGTTTCCACTCTTTGTGTATGTGTAATTGTTTGAAGTCATGAACTGATGAGAATCTTTTCTATAGGCCCACCACAGTGGAGCGGTATGTATGTGGGATGTGACCTGACCTTGTGCTCTAAGCTGTGCATGTTGTGCTGTGTTGATTTTCAGAGGAGTCAGACTTCATATGTCTTACTTCCAAATGTACTTCAGTGCAGTTTTCTGCCGTATATTCAAACTAAAGTTTTGGCCATATAGAACCTTTAAAAAAAGTTTATTTCTATGTGAATCAGCTCATATTTTGTCTATAATTTAGAAACTTTCATTGAAATTCTGTGTATTTTTTAAAAGAACCTTGCTTCCAGCCCCATTATTTCTATCATTACTAATTGCTTTTAACACTTCACATTTTTTCATTATCCTGAATAAAATAAACTTATATTTTTGTATTAACTTGGGTTAAGAAAGGGAGCTAAACATAAATACACAGCTTTAAAATGCTAAAGAACTTGGTAGTATTCCTGTGAATTAAAATTCATAGTAAATTTTCCTATTTGTTTTATCTGGATGAGAGTGCACGAGATCACTTAAGTGTTTTCTGAATTCCAGAATACTGATTGTTGTAGCCCTTGTGCATTCTTGCTAGGCAGTTGCTCTCCACTGGGGTACAATTTCTCTTTATATCCAGAGAGTTATCTACAGTATTCTTAATACTAACCTGAAATCAGGTTTTAAGTTTTCATTTTTTTAATAAGGTGCCACTGTGACCATTTTTTGTGTATTTGCTTCATATTCTCTCACATGCTCTGAATTAGGCATGTTGTGTTGTGTTGATTTTCAGAGGAGTGAGAGAGAGTTCATATGTCCTACTTCCAAACGTACTTCAGTGCAGTTTTCTGCCATGTATTTGAACTAGTGTTTTAGACATGTAAGAACTTTTTAAAAAATTTATTTCTGCATGAGTCAGAGCTTGTATTTTGTCTGTAGTTTAGACAATTTTATTGAAATTTTACGTATTTAAAACAAAAATATTTCTTGCCTCCAGCTTGCTGTTAATTTACTACTGCTAATGCTTTTTACCCTTGAAGTTTTTTTTTAATAGCCTGAATAAAATAAATTTGATACAACAGTTTTCATCCTCACGCTCTCCTCTTTGTGTGCTTGCTTTCATTCTCCTTTTGAATCCCAACCTTCTCATCATTCCAGTCCTGGTGTTGGTGATGACTGAAAATTTCTGTCAGACTTTCCCTAGGTGGTGTGTGGGTATCTGGTTCATACATACATATAACTCTCATTAAAAATGCATTATCTACCATTTTCTGCCTTCTTTCATGTTTTTTACTGTGGGACATAGTATATATTTTATTTTTATATACTTTCATATAGATATGATGTAGACTACTAAAACAGAAAGTTGGGAATAGGTATTTTAAGAAAACACAGAAAGGTTTATCACTTTTCAAAATAATAAAAATGCTGAATTTTACTACATTCAAATTCAATTTAGG
>PVIR01015478.1:0-38245 GCA_004026965.1 Petromus typicus
CCTTGAGCTCAGCCTCAAACTCACATCACAATCCTCCTGCCTCTGCCTCCCGAGTGCTGGGATTACAGGCGTGAGCCACCACGCCCGGCACTGTGGTATGTGGTACTGGTTGCTGCTGGGTGTGGGTCTCCACACCCAGTATTGTTATGTGGCTACCGGGGAATCGAACCCGGGCCCTTGCGCTTGCAAGACAGGCGCCAGAACCACTGAGCTAACTCCCCGGCCCGGAAAAGCATTTTTGACAGTGAGAAAAGCTAACAACACATACACTGATAAAGATGGTTATCTCTGGGCTGGGAATTTAGCTCAGTGGTTCCGGCGCCTGCCTTTCAAGCACAAGGTCAGGGGTTCATTCCCCAGTAACCACATACAATAATGCCAGGCATGGAAGCTCATGCCAACTAGTAATCAGTACCACATACTACAGTGCCAGGCATGGTGGCTCACGCCTATAATCCCAGCACTCACACTCAGGAGGCAGAAGCAGGAGGATTACTATGAGTTTGAGGCTTGCCTAGACTACATAGTGAGCTCAGGGCCAGCCTAAACTACAAAGCAAAACCCTGTCTAAAAAAAAAAAAAAAAAAGATGATTATCTCTGAGTGGCATGATTTTGGTGGCACAGTGCCATGTGGCATCATGAAAAGAGATTTTACATATGCTGTAGGACTCAGTCCAGCTGTTCCATCTCTGAAGAAAAGTCATTGCTGTGTCAAGCAACTGACAAGCCTAAGGAAAAGCTGAAAATCCACTTTAAAATATGAAGTGGACTTTAGGATAAAATACTGAGTCTTTCCCAGGTTAAAAACGGTTATGATTCACTCATTCTGCAAATATTTAAATATCTGCTGTACTCAAAATATTATGCAAGGTGCTTTAGGACATATGAATGCTTGTAAGGTGCCCCTGCTCAATCCCGACCGGGAGCTGAGAGTCCAGGGGGTTCTGTGGCTGGTGAGGACTTGCCTTCATCTTAGGTAAGGAGTGATTGAAGCACCTTTACAGCTAAGTGTGATATAAGGAAGAGCACTAGAGGGAGATGACAGAGCACACAAACCTGACAGATATGTGGGACACAGCTCTGCCAGGAGAAGGGCAGGGAGCTCTCAGCTCTTCTTACCCACCTTCTGTTGCCAGGGGAAACGAGACTAGAGACATCAAGACAATGCAGGGATCTGAAAATGGGAGAGAAGTGAAGTAAAAAAGCTCACTTAGGAAAGCAGGAGTATTTTAGTTTAGCTGAAGCCTTGGAGAATGCAAGGCCATAAGTGCTGAGGATTAAAGAGTGACTGGATTCTAGACAAGCACATGAAACTAAGAGGTACAGAACTTGAAAATGTGGAGGACGTAATGTGAGCTAATATGTCATTAAATGCTGGATGTGGTGGCTCACGCCTGTAATCCCAACATTCAGGAGGCAGAGGCAGGAGGATTGTTTGAGTTCCAGGCTGGCCTGCGTTACATAGTGAGTTCAGGGCCAGATTGAACTACAAAAAGCAAGACCCTGTCTCAAAAACAACAACAACATCCCTAAAACTTAAAGGTATCCAAATGATAAAAAGAAAAGTTTCCAAAAAGTTACATCAAATTGCTAACTAAAAGAAAATCACTGTGGCCACAGAAATGTCAAACAAAATAGATTTAAAAATTAGTACTAAAGATAGAGTCTCCCTACTATATATTAATAAAATGTTGAATTTATCTAAAGATTTGAACAATTTTTTTCAGTATTTTCTAAGTTAGTTTTCTCACGCTGAGAAAAGTAGGAGAGATTAGTTTGGTTTAAGTTCACAGAGGCTTCAGCCTATGGTCAGCTGGCTCTAGACAGGGTGATGTGGCAGAGGGCATCACAGAGGAGAGATAGGCCATGGTAGAGCAGGGCAGGCAGAAGGCAGCAAGCAGCAAGCAGGTGGCTGGCAACAAGCAGTAACCCTCATCCTGTCTCATATCTTATACAGCCTACCTACCTTTCGAGTGGAGAGCTCTCACACGGCAGGCGCATCCCTAGTCCTAGCCAGAACTATTAATTTAGCAATCACACACCCTAGATCCAGCCACCTCCCAAAAGCCCCACCTGTGACCACATCTAGAGGGGACATCTAGACTCAAACATAACAAGTACCGGGAGCTGAATCTAGGACTCACATGTTCTAGGCAAGGGCTTTACCAATCAGCTACACCCCCAACCCCAGAATAATTAACAGTTCTAACTTGTACGCACCCAGTAGCATATCTCTCCATATTTAAGTAGAATTGTCAGCCAAACTAGAGGAGAATGGAGGAGGATAAGCTAACAACAAAGAGAACAAAAGGAAGCCACCCTGATGATCTGTCCTAATCCCCCTGAGGAGCCAAAGTCTTACCCTCAGGCTTCTAGGATTGCACCAGAAAACAGCCTGTGGCTGTCGGCTGTTCACCTTCTTTAGAGGTTGCCTTCTTGAAGAAAACTCCTCTCCAAGTCACTCTTCCTTCTAAGGGCAAGCCCACGACGGACCAATGGAGTTGGAGGAGTGAAGGCTCTTGCCCAAACTGGGACAACTTGAAGAATCAGTTGTGTTTCAGAACCTTCCATGGTGTCAGAGTAGGCCGGTGTTGGGCCTGTAACAATTTAAGCTCTCCCTCTGCCCAATTCTCCTCTCTCCTCCACACTACAGGGAGGCAGCAAAATAAATGTCCTCCTGGGGCCGGGGATTTAGCTCAGTGGTTCCGGCGCCTGTCTTGCAAGCGCAAGGACCTGGGTTTGATCCCCAGTAACCTTAAAAAAAATAAAGATAAAAATAATAATAATAATAAAAAAATGTCCACCATGTCAATCTCCGTTTCAAAGCCTGCTGCCTGAGGGAGCCGGTCAGCAAGAAGTGCTCACAAAGAAACTTGATTCCACTAATGTGGAAGAACAGAAAGCATCGACAAATTTGAAAGTGAACAGTGTAAATGCTACAGATGAGAAAATGGCTGCGGTGGACACATGATATTATCCTAACTACATCTAATTCCCTTTTGCCTCATCTATTCTTCCTGGTTTTACTCCAGAAAATAATCAATCAGGTCTCTTCCCCTTCTCCATGTTGAAAGGGAGCTGACTCCCTTCAGACTCTATGAGTCCAAAGGTGGCCTCATCTGCCCAGGTGTGGCCTTCCGTTGGCCTTCAGTGTAGGGTCATGAGAATCGGACCTATGGTTTTATTCAAACCCTCAAGTAAGTGCTTTATTTTAACTGGATTGTCCTAGGCTTGGGATGGCAGCCTATGGTACATGGTCACAGTGGGCAGTAGAGGCCTCTGTGGGCAAGTGAGTCAAATCCCCCAGCCAAGGCCCCCAACAACCCAGCACTGACAACAGGCCCCGAGTGGGCCCCACACATGCTTGGATAGGAGTGTAGGAGTCAGGAGAAGGCATCAGGAGCTGGGATGGCTGGTCAGTCTTTAGGCTTAATTGCAGTGTTGACACTTTGCAATAAATAAGTGAGTTTTGGGTTGTACTTTGGGTACTCGATCACTAAAAGGTTCGCCATCACTGTGCTAGGCTGTGCTGGCAGCCATGGTGTCACTAAGGACTTAAGACCTAAGTCAATACAAAACAGGACAAAGCCAAAAGCTGGAGAGTGCTGGCCAAAGTGACATCATTGGAACACCTGAACCAAGCCACACCTGCAGGTAGATTCCTAGACTTTCCTGGTACTGAGCAACTGAAAGCTTTTGGGATTTATAAATCTGAGTTTGTAAATCACTACAGATTTTTTTTTTAAAGGAATCTTGACTAATGACATAGGGATATATATTCTATATTTAATTTTATTTCTACTTTTTTATGATGAGGAATTTGTAATAGTTAAATGTAAACCAAAATTGCCTGAGTTTGAATTCATAGTAAGTAGCTGTGTGGCCCAGGATGCTTGACTTACCCTCTTCTTCATGGCAAACTGGGGGTAGCAACAGCCTGGATCTCATAGTGCTTTGGGGAAATTACATTAATTTGTGTAGAGCCTGATTAAAACCTGGGTCTTCTGAGGTCCCTTGCCATTTTAAAGCAGTATCTCATTTGGTGGCTGCTAACCACAAACTTGTCTTTTAGATCTGATAGTCTGTCTTCCTATTAGTTGATTCTGCTGCATACACTTTCAGTATAATTTTTTTTTTCTTGAGACAAAATCTCACTTTGTAGTTCAGACTGGCTCTGAGTTCACCATGTAGCTCACCTAGAACTCACAGCAATTCTCCTGCCTCTGCCTCTTGAGTGCTGGGATTACAAGCATGAGCCACTATGCCTGGCATTGTGGTGTGTGGTACTGATTGCTGATGGGTGTGAGTCACCATGTCCAGCATTGTGGTATGTGGTTACTGGAGTTAGAACTCAGGACCTTTACACTTGCAAGGCAGACTCTGGAACCACTGAGCCAAATCCCTGGCCCAAGAATTTTTAATCTCCTAGATATCTGTTCAAATTTGTCTTGTGGATTCTGGTATTTCCTATGTTGGGCATTGATGTTTTCCATCATTTTCCTAAGCTCCTGTGTTTTCTTTTTCTTTTTTTCTTTTTTTGAGACAGGGTCTCGCTTTGTAGCTCAGGCTGGCCCTGAGCTCAGCCTCAAACTCACATCACAACAGTCCTCCTGCTTCTGCCTCCCGAGTGCTGGGATTACAGGCGTGAGCCACCACACCTGGCACTGTGGTATGTGGTACTGATTGCAACTGGGTGTGAGTCTGCATGCCCAGTATTGTATATAGTTACTGGGGGAATCAAACCCCAGCCCTTGCGCTGGCAAGACAGGCACCGGAACCACTGAGCTAAATCCTCGGCCCTCCTCTGTTTTCTTTTTAATTGTATCTGCTCTAGTTCACTAATCACATCCTTCATTCTGGTTGTCAGCTCCTTAGTGGACCATCAAACCTGGTTCTGGGCTGGGCATTTAGCTCAGTGGTTCCGGAGTCTGCCTTGCCACTGCAAGGCCCTTGGTTCAATCCCTGGTGAACACATACAACAATACCGGGTGTGGAGACTCACACCCACCAGCACTCAATACCTCATACCACAATGCTGGGCATGGTGGTTCATGCCTGTAATCCCAGTATTCAGGAGGCAGAGGCAGGAGGACTGCTATGAAATCAAGACTTTCCTAGGCTACATAGTGAGTTCTGGACCAGCCTGAACTATAAAGTGAGACCCTGCCTCAAAAAAACCCAAACAAAGAAAACAAACCTGGTTCTTAGTAAAAGCTACAAAAGTATTAGTCACTATTAGTATTAATAATCTTCCTAAGCACGTTGTTCCTTGTAGAAAACCTGCACAAACACATGAACAAGTATCTCCTGTTTTACTTGGGCAGTTGTCCTACTGAGGCAGTTTTTCACCATGCTGAGGAACACTGAGCATTGAGGGACTTGGGGTACAATGCTTTATGTGTTTATGAATATTTTCTTAGTTTAGAGTGCTTCAAAGAGTTCATTTGATTCTCAGAGTTTTGCTAAGGAGGGAGAACCTATAGCCTTGCTCTTGATCTATATAGCTTTGCTGTCTTGTGTATCAGTTAGCCCCTTGATAATGGGCATTTGCGCTCACCCAAATCTAATTTGCTATTCACTAAACTTACACCTGTGGCCAAGAGAGTCAACAATGAGGCTAAGTCCTGAAGCAGCATCAGAGCCAAACCTAGCGACGCCCTATGGACACTTGTGACCACAGACTTGAGCGCTCGCCATCCTTGCTGGATGCGCTGGTTCTCTCTGCCTGTGGCAGCATCTCCCATAGGTCAGCCATCACTCCACGTTACAGAGCCCTTTCTGTGTCTTGCCGCTTTATAGCCTCTGAAGAGCAAGTACTGCTGAGTCAAGTAAGATATTTTCCTATGTATCATTCGTGTTTTTTTGGTTTTAAGGAAACAATTCCTTAACAAATTACACCAGGCATGATAGCAATCACTTCTGAACTTGGAAACTTTATAATGAAAGATGTTCAGAAATCTTTCAAAGATACAGAACAACAGTGAGAAGAGAAGCAGTAACCAAAAACGGCATTTAATGGCCCCAGATTGGGCAGTGCAGTGTGTTTACATGTCCATGGATTTATCTGGTAGCCAAGGGAGCAGGGCCCACTCTGATCTCCATGCTGCAAGGCATCAAAAGTTTAAAGCCCTAAGTCACGCAGCCCATGAGGGTGAGAGGTGGCCTCAAACCCAAGTCTCTGGTTGTAGGGGGCTTGTTTTTCAACGCTACACCATATTTTTCCTTCTTGTCTACCGGTATAAAAGAAAATACCCATTATCAAGGGGCTAATCTGATAGAATAGTACTCGATTGTTTAAGACTTAGTCAAAGAAACAAACATCGCAAAGCTTTCTTTTTTAGTAAGAAAGTTTCACTTCTCACGTTATGCTGGGTATGCATCAGCAGCTCATATCTCTGTAAAACCACTTCACAGGGGTCTTTGGCCATGAAGAAGTGAAATACATTTCTGATATCACTTCATGAAAAATTTATATTAATATTTTTAATTAATTAATTTGGAGAGGGACTAGAGCACACCCTACTGGCCAGCTAATAGGAAATACAGCATTTATTTTGGACAAAGTGCTTAAATGTTTCAATCCAAAGACCAAGTCAGGTTAATGCTGAAAAGAAACTGGAAACAATTACCTTAAAAATGTCTAGATCACATATCTAGATGACACCATGGGACACTAAACAATTCTGAAAGCTATATGTTGGAGAGATGAGATAGCTTCAGTCCACCAATAGTGTTCAATGTTTAAGGGGCTTTGGGTTTAGGAGAGGCAGCTCAACTGAAAATAAACAATCATGCAAACAGCCTATCAGAAAACCAGACCAAGACAGAGTAGTTAAGCCTTGACCCTAACAGTTAAAGCCGTAGACTAATAAAACAAACCACTCTGTCTTCTCATAGGCTACATGATGGATGGATAGGTAGACAGACAGACAGACAGACAAACACAGACAGACCAGTTTGGGGAAAAGCTAGGAAAGGAGGGTAAAGTTTCTAATTCTAAAAAGAAATAATGAAATGTTGCAGAGAAATGTTTTCCTGAGCTATCTGTCAGATTGCTAAGACAAAAGCTCAGGGCAAGCCTCTGTTGCATAGAGGAAATCCTGTGGCTCTTATCATAACATGTGTTTTACAGCAACACCCAGAGCTCACTGGGTGTATAACAAATATGCCTCTGCATGGTCGTTCCCCAAAATAGTGCAGGATGCTAAGCAGCCTCTAAGGAGTACGGTTCTTCCATCTGTCATGTATTATTTTTTTAATCCCACATTTACTACGGACTAGTTTTTAAAAAGTGCCTAATATACATCTATATTCACATACACAAAGAAATAAAAACTCTAGGACTAATAGGGTAACACAAAGAGTGTCTCACTTTGAAGTATTTCTTTATTAGTCGGAACAAAACACACTCATCGCCAAGACAAATACACACCAAAATGTGCACACTCAATCCTATAGAACTCCACTACATAATTGTACAGGCACACATTTGATAAGGTCCCTGTCTAGCACATTCTTGCTTTTACACGACTGGAATTTCCTTGGCAGACCCGTCAGGAGAAATGTCCCCAGGAAAACAATGTGATTCTCTGGTTTCTGAGTCAGAACCTCAAGCCTGATCTTGCTCCACAGACAGTTTCTCCTTGTGCTGGAAGAAGAGCAAGTACAGTATGACAATTCGGGTCAATTCAACACAATTCTCCTGCTTTTGATGTCTAAATTCTCTTCAAAATGATCAGCTGACAAATTTCTTGGGGAATGGACTCAAAAATAAATTTTCTATGAAAGCTTTTTTTTTTTTTTTAAAGACTTTAAATTTCTTTCTTATTGGAAACAATTTAAAATGTTAGGTTGAGAAAAAAAAGATTATTTTCTCTGAATCGTTAATCTGTTGTTCAAATCTATTGAAGATTGATAGATCATCATTCGCTAAACATCCAGAATCAAAAACTCTGCTTAGTGTTTTTCCTTTTAATCTCTTTCCAGAATGTTCTACAATATTACTGACATATTGATGTCCTTACAAAGTATCATCACTAAGTAGACTATTAGATAACAAATTTGTGAGGTATAAGTCTTCTCCTCCACAGCTGAGAAAGCCTTATAATAATGCACATAATTCTAAGCTGAGTTCATTAAACTAGCAGCTATAACTGGTTTTTCCCAAAAAATGAATAAATGAGATGTTTATTTTGCAAGTTTAAAATAGAAGACAAAAAGATTAATCACGTATTACTCATATGATTTTTGATAATTTACCAACACATTAGCACATCCTACAACTCATGATTGTATCCTGTTGATCTTCTTTCTGTAAAGAAGGGGTGTGTTCGATGGTTGCCCTGGTGATTATCACTGTTTTATGAATAGGGGAATGTAAAAGCATGCCAATAAGGCCAAAGCACAAATTACAACCGTATTGTGGTGACTTGAAATAGCGTAACTAGGGTTCCTTTTAAATGAAACTGGAGCTCACCCAGCCCCCATTCAGTAAATGCTGCACTGTGAAGTCTGAAAAGATGTTCTCAGGCAGATTTTTTTTTTTTTTTAAAATCCTGATAATAGCATATGGGTAAGCTGGGAATGTAAAAGCTAGTTAGGTCTGGGGTTGGAAGATCTGGATAGATTTCTATGAATTGGAAAAAAAAACGTAGTTAAGAAATCAGGGATAGTTGTGACTAATTTTCATAATCTTAAAATAATACTAAGTGAATGGCAATAAGTAAGAAGATAAGGAAATTGGGATAAATAAATCGTTACAAAGTATCATGGCAGAAAAATGCCCCAACAGACCCTACAAGTCATATGGAAATATCACAAAGAAAACGGCAGCCCGTCTTTGCCAAACGTTTATCATGTGGCTCAGAAAGCAAAGGGATACTTCTGATGTATATTAGTCCGTACAGCCTTGAATTCAAAAGCAGGCATTTGAATTAAAGAATGTAAGTTAATAATGGTGCAAAAAAGGCAAATCATTTCACAGGCACAGAGTTAATAGTTAACCTGATAATGAGGCCGGAATCTCATTCCATATGTTAAACTGCCCCAATTAGGCGGTGCTGGCAGTCCAACCACCAGGCCTGGCCGCACAAGTGCAAGAAGGGCCAGGGAGACAGAGAGGTCAGCCGCAGGTCCCTGGCCTCTGCCGAAGAGCACCACTCAGGGGATCTGCTGAGTTCCAGCTGGAGGGTTTCTGTCTGTTTGCTTTTTTCTCACTTTAGCTACTCGTGGTTTGTTATCTTTCATGTTATTTATTTTACGGTTAAATTGTAAGCCCAAGTTGCATCACTGGCGCCCCCAGAAACTTCCTCTGCAGCCTCGCTGGCGTCGCGTCCTTGGGCATCAGTGGCAGCTGTCCCCCTCGGCGCCGAGAAACATCGAGGCCACTCCGGGCCCTACAGGTGACAGGTAAACACGGAAAGCGGCGGGGGAGGGCAGTCCTGGGGTCAGCGCCACCGAGGCTGGCAGCTTCCTGGCGCGTGACATTGCTGGCCACGTGGCCAACGTGGCCTCCACACCCTTTGCTGCGCTTACCCCTCAGGGCCCGCAGTGTGTCCTACATTTTCCTTTATGTTCCTCTGTGTCCCGCACTGTCCCTCATTGCCCTTCTCTGTCCCTCACTGTCCCCTGCTGCCCCGTACTGTCCCCTCCCTCCCACACTGTTCCTGTCCCACCCTACACTGTCCCCCACCACCCCTCACCGGCCTCTCTATCCCTCTCGGTCCCTCATTGTCCCACACTGTTCCCTGTTTTCCCTCAACGCCCCAGGCGCCCCCAGACCTCCCGCGGGCTTCCCCGTCCATCTGCCTGGAGCCTAAAGGGCCGAAAAGCCAAGTCCTCCCTGGGGGCTGGAGGGGAATTCTGTTCGCGGCTGGACTGCCCGCAGGTTTCCTGAGAAGAACCTGGTGCAAATAGCTCACAGCTACTCATGGACCTGGCACAGGGAACAAGCGAAAGCCGTGGTCCGCCTGGGCCACCTAGGTGGTCAACCAACCTGTCTCCCGCGCGCCCGCACGACGCTCCGGTGGGCCCCCTGCAAACGCGGCTGCGGCTGCGTCGCCCCTTTAAGCAGCTAGCCTCCCGGATTGGTTGCGTGAAGGAGGCGGGGCGAGCATCGTCACGATGACGCTTATCAAAGATGCTATAAATACGAGCGGCGGCGGCGGCGCGACGACGGCCGAGTACGAGGCGAGGCGCGCGCGGGTGAGCGAGCGAGCGGCGAGCGCCTGCGCAGTGTCCGGGCCCCCAACCCGCGGCGCCGAGCTAGCCGGGACGGACATGCGCGGGAGGGCGCCGCGGGGCAGCCGCCGCTCCTCCGGGGTAAGGGGCCTGGCGCTGAGGGGGGTGGGGCGGAGCGGAGGCGGCAGCGGGCCCGGACTGCTAGGGGCAGGCGCAGGGCGCCCCTGGGGGCTGGGACCCCGGCGTCCGCTTCCCTCCGGCCGCTGAGGTGGCCGCTCTCCCCGCCGGGCCGGGGCTGTGTACCCGGGCACCCCGCACGCGTCCCGGCCCCACCGGGCACTGGCCTCGGACGTCGGCGGGCTCCGGAGCGGCGACCTCGAGTTGCCCGCAGCCGGCTGTAGCGTCCCGGGTTCTGGCGGCTGTGAGGTGTCCCAGCCGCCACCGCGTTTCAAGCCGGGCTGCATTATCTTTTAAACCCCATAAATCCTGCCCGAGACGGGGGTGGGAGGGTGCGGGGTGAGGCTCTCTGATTGCTCGTCCGCGACTGGTACCAGCTCTGAGTCTCAGCCTGTTCTAGTCCCCGCTTCTGTCGGCAACGCGCGGGCATTTCCTAAATCTGTATTTTTACCTTCGTTCCATTTACTCAGTATCCTTTTCTTCCTCGTCTGGAAACATGATTCCTTGCTCTGAATGTCTTTATTGCTTCAAAAAGAATGGATGTGCAGAGTTTCGTGTTCAAAACGCGAACGCCTATTGGGAGTTGCATGTCTTTATATGTATATGGTATCCTTGTACAAATTAGATGATTCCTTAACCGTGATTGGGGCTGTATTGGTGCTTGGTAGGTCTTTATTAGGATTTCATCATGGCTTGAAAGAAGCCAGTCTCTTACCTGATAAAAACGTGAATAGATTGTTAGTCATAAACTTAAGTGCAGTCGGAAGAGAAGCTGTAGCTTTAAAAGAGATGTGTTGGTGACTTGAGGTACACCTGTACCACAGGTAGGGCAGGACTGGTTTCTAGGCAACTGTCAGGGGTGAAGAAAGGTGAGATTTAAAATGCCCTTTTTTTCCCTCCTAGAGAACAAATGTTCTGGAGAGTTTCAAGCTTGTATGCATCTGTAAGGATGCAGTGGGTATACATTTGTTGAGACTGAAACATCTGGGTTCACTATACTTAGTCTTGGCTTTTAAAAAGTAAGAACTATTTCTTTCAATTTTTTGTAATTATACAGTTTTATGAGACATTTTACTTAAGGAGACAGAGATAGCCTAAGTAGGTATATCAGCAAAAGACCAGATTTTCAAAGACCAAAGTAGAAGAAGCTGATTTCTTGCTAACCTGCTGGCTGTGATGGATTGTCAAGTATGTCATCAGTCCATCCCTCTTCTGAATAGTAGAGGTTTTTACATGGATTCAGAGAGTATTTGTCCTTGCCCTCTCTTCCTGTAGCACTTTCCTCCCACCTGTGCTCTGGTGGATGTTTGCTACTAGATGATAGATGTCCTCAGCTATCAGTTTATAACCTGGCAGATACATTAGATGGCAAACTCCTTCAGGGCAAGAACCCTGCCTGAACAGCTTTTATCTTGCACAGCCTTATACATAGCTGTTATTGATAAATAAGTACAGGAGAGCATGTTATACATTTTAGGGCTCAGCAGAGTTGGCCCAGTCACTGATAAGGGTTGGAAAGTAAATCTGTTTTTTATGATCGTTACGAAATGTCTGAATTATTCATAATTTTAACAGGTAAAATTGTGTCTTTCTCCTCTCTTTAAACAGTAGGTTCTGGTTACTTTCCTGTGAGTGTAATTATGTTGCAGTCTTGAGTTTTTGTATGAAAATAACTCTTCACTGCAGCTTCACCAGTTGAACTAGATAATACTTCCTTTCTGCTCGTACTAATGGTAGCTTTTAAAACCAAGTTGCCTAAATTACAGGTACAATCTAATGTGCTTGAAACTGACCTGATTGTCAACATACCATCAGATTGCTTTAGAAAGCTGAGCAGAGGAGGGAAAAGGTGGTGCCCAGGATAATTTCTGGAATTTGAATGTTGCAGGCTCCCTCTACCAGAGAACCAGTCACTATCATTCTAAATAAATATGCACTGGTACCACATCCTCAGGATACACTTAGCATCCTTTGCAAGTGTTTGGCCATGCTGTATAAAAGCTAATGAATGACCACCTTGCTAGATAAACATAATCCAGTTGTGGTACTCTGGCATTATTCACACAGTATAAACACATGCTTGTAAAGGTAGGTAAAACTGGTGGAGTTTCAGGGTCCTCACTGTAAATTACGAACTTACCGAGAATTAATGTTAAGGCAGGGAAACGTTAACTGTGTGATTCAGATTTCAGAAGGTGAGAGAAACAAAGATTTGGAGATTTGGCGTTTTCATTGTCCGTCAGGTCCAGTTCCTGTGCCATAGATCAGGGGTCACAGACCATGCTTCAGGCCTCAGTGAACATATGTTAAACATGTGGGACTTGGGCTGCATAAGACAAAGTCCTTTTCAATTTAGAAATAAGAGATTGGGAAAGATTGGAAGGTACTGTTCAAAAACTCTTTTATGTGTGACCCCCAGATGAGAAACTTGCCTAATCAGAGGTTGTTTTTTTAGAAAATACTGTTCACTCTGTGTGGAAGGCTCTTTTAACTCTCTCATAGCTACCCTTTCTTGTCCTGAAGATTCTGGCCTTAAATCACCTGCTCAGTGAGTCCTTCCTTGCCTGAGTACCTGAGTAAATAGAGTTCTATCCACCACCTGTGCTGTCACTGTCCCCTTCTTGTTTCCTTGAAAGTTAGCACGATTTGCTGTTGCTCAAATTGTTTGCTTGCTTGTTTATCATCCCTGCTCCCTATTAACTCAAAGACTTCACAGACAGCATCTGGGTCTCTCTTTCACCTCGCCAAATATCCAGGTCAGAATAAGTATCTGGTACATATCAGTGGAAAGAAGTCCTTCCCCTCTACGAATCCGAGAGGGCCACCGAGTTGAGTCCAGTATCCGTCTCTGTGGCTGGCTTAGAGTCCTTTGTGTCAGTCTCCACATTTACAAACAGGACTGTTAGGAGAAAACTGAAGACAGCATAGAGAGGAGAGGTAGCCAGAGTGTCCTGGAGACACTCACAGAGCCGCAGAACCCTCATGGTGCTGCTCATGGCAGGTCTCACCTTGTTTCATTTCCTGATTTGCAAAATGGAGATCCTAATCCTTGCTCTTAGAGGGGTGTTGTGGGAATCAAGTTAGATGATGGGTAAGAAAGTGCTTTGTAATTTGTAATGCCCTATAAACACAAGGTGCACTGTTGGTGAACTACAGGTTTTACCCTAGACTCTGGTTCTAAGACCACCATTGGGGTTGTGCTGTGGCAGTGACTAAAGGCCTGTAGGGTACATGTAGTAGCCCCTTGGACAGGTCCAGTCAGGTCTGTGCTGTCAAACATGGAGTCAGCACAGATCCCAGGTAGTGGGCTGTCATTGTCACTGAAGACTGAGGGCTTGGAGAGAATTGTTGCTATTGATGGTAGATGGTTAGGTTGGTATCTTAATCCACTCCTGCTCAATATATAAGCCAAAAGTACAGTTAATGGCTTCAGAGGACCATTGGAAGGAATTGAAGTAAAACAAATTTTCATAGGGTTCAGATGACCCCTGCCCATAAAATCCTCCCTTTGCAGAAGTGTAAGTGAGTGCACTGCCCATAAAAGTCAAGCATTGTACTAGATCAGATCTTATCCACAGGCAACTGGCAGAGGGAGCAGTCGTGTGATGGTCGAGAGTCTGGACTTGGAAGCAGCTTTCCTCGCCTGTGTTCTCACCCACGGTCCCTGATTCCACCTGGAGCAGTTCCTAGGAGCTGCAAATGAGAGGAGTGATGGAAACCCCGCAGCAGAGCTGTGCCAGGGGCAGCTCACCCCTCAGAGCCACAGCCGCCCTGGCAGATAGTGTCCGATGCATGCTGGTTATTAATGGCTGCAAGGTAATTGTAGCAATCCATAGTTACCTATTAGGTAACCTAAATGCTTGTTAAATAAATTTGAAGTTTTAAAGACTCACTTCCCATCATTAGATCATTGTGCTCATTGTCATTAAGATTCAATGGATTTCACAGATCTTTCACAGCTAGAATTGTAATGTATGTGTGTGTCAAAAGGGAGGATGTTTCTGTCTCCTAGTACTGCTGTGCTCTGGAGGAAGAGGATAAAATGATACATTCCTGCTCGCTCCTCCTCTTCTGCTGTCATTAGGATTGTGTGGGCCAAGTGCATCAAAAGGCTATTGATTATGCCAATTAAATGAATAGTTTTTGTTAGCTTGCCATTTCTTAAAATAATTCGCCAGAAAGTTTCCAAATTATTGAAGAAATCATGTCATCTAATTTTGGTTTTGCCAGTCTAAAGATAAAATATTTTCCTTGTTGCCTGCATTTCACCACCTACAAATGGGCCATTTGAGCTGGGCATGTTTGGGAGACTCCAAGGAGTGGGGCTCCACACACAGGCACAGATGTTCATGTTCACCATTTCAGGCTTCATTGTAATAGTCACTGAAACAATCAAGTTGTGCTTGAATTTGTCCAAGAGTACTGTAATTGCATTTTATTCTGAAGGTTATCCCTATATTTAATTTAAAGGCAATTTCTGCTTTTCCATAGTAGCAGAGTACAATGAAGGAAATTTTCTTACCTCCTTTTTTCTTTCCCTCCTCCCAAATCATAGCCTATTAAAATGAAATTTAAAAAACCTGAATTGGAGCTTTTGTTTTTGAGAAATCTGTGCAGATTGTCCTTTTGCTTTCAATAAATAAGCTCAGGTTGTAGAAAATCAGAGCTGTCATTAAACTGAATATATAAATAAATATCAAATAGGTTTTTTCAGATAATTAATAGTATTCCATGAAGCAGATGAGCTGAATGCTAATGTGTGGGATAGCCTGGTTACTGGTGCTTTAGACGTTAATCACAGACAGTGGGTTCTTTTTCTGAGACAGACTTCTTAAATGAATATAAACACACGGGCATTGGTGTATTCAGGGAGGCTCTAAAACCATGGAAAGTATCTCGTTGCTAGTTTCCTTTTTTCAGTTTTGGCCATAAATAGAGTTGCCTCGCGTCTTCCGTGGTATAGAAGTAGTTATGTAGGTAATTGTTAAATATAGCTGAAAAGACCATTTATCACTCTAAACAAACAGAAATCAGGTTCTAGAACCAGATTGAAGAAGGAAATTACATCACACTCTTAAATAAGGAAGCACTGGGCAGAACTGGATGAGTTGTATGACAAAAATGTGCCCCTCCTCCTCTTGTGGATCGCTCCTGAGATTTATTAATGAGATCTGGTGGTAAGGTGAGCATATCTAGGTTACCGCCTTAAGGTAGCCCGGGAGCCTGCGTGTGTGTGTGTGTGTGTGTGTGTGTGTGTGTGTGTGTGTGTGTGTGTGTGTGTGTTGTGTGTGTGTGTGTGTGTGTGTGTGTGTTTTAAAGTTTCAAAGATTATCTGCAAGCTAAAGGTGTGATTTTTGCCTTTATAAAGGTGGGCAGTGTGATTTTGGAATAGTGTTTTTTGTTTTTGTTTTAAAAAGGAAGGTTACCTTAAATACGGCAGTAAAAACACAGTAGGTGCATTGTAGTTCAGAAGGAGCAGCGTTTGAGAGAGGGCAGACGCCCTCCCTGATGGCCTCAGGTAGATTCACAGTCACAGAAGCCGGATTAGAAAGCCGTGGTAAGCAGTGAAGCTCAGATGTTTTACTCAGCCAGTACGCTGTCCACTTGGGTTTTGGAAGTGAATTTAGGATATCCTCAACTTGTTAAATTATTATTGGCAGTTTCTTCACTCTAGCACATGTTAAGTTTATCCTTACAAATCTTCAGTTTTTCCCTCTTAGCTAATGTAAGTCAGCCTGTGTGAGACTGTCATATGTGCGATTACTTTCTAGAAATGAGTGGGTGTTTTACCATTTTCCATTTAATCAGTATTTATTAGAAGTAAATGAGCCAGAATCAGAGACAGAGACAATAGACACCAGTCCCAGCCTAGCCGATCAGGATAGTGGGAGGGGAGACAGTCCCAGAACAGAGGCACTGCTTCCCCTCCGGAGAGCGTGTGCGGTACGTGGGGTCTGGGGAGTAGGCCCGAGGACTCCGCCGGTGTGGACAGATTGAAGAAGGGCCACCGCCGCTGAGGCCTCACGGCAGGCAGGTGGGACCACCTGGCTCACCTGGCCACAGCAACTAAAAGGGAGTTGTCATGGGCTGCATATAAAGTATATCATCATATACATAGCAAGACGGCCTTTGTTTAGGGTATTTTTATTGTGACACAGATGTGCAGAGGCTCACACACACACCAGGGGGAGGGAGGAATTTTTTTTAGGAGCCTCAGAAGGCTCTGGAGCAGGGGAGGGTTGGTTGGAGTGGTCTAGCACCGGGGTGTAGATGGGTTAGTTTCGGGTGGGACTGGAAGGAGAATGAAGGTGAGAACATACGTGGTCCCAGAAGTTGGATGTGTGTTAGCCTTAACCCAGGTCAAAAGTGGTGCCCAGGATGTGTGACCCCCTAGACCTCGAAATGGTGTCGGGGGTTCAAAGTAAGTGAAAAGAGGAGTCTGGTGTGTGGAGTTCAAAATGCCAGCAGCCCATCTGAGTGGAAGGATAATCACCAGACAATAGGGGATGCAGAGCTGAAGCCCAGGCCAGGCTGGAACTGTCTATTCAGGGACTCTGCAGAGCTGGAGCCACAGAAGTGGGTTAGAACTTGGCTGGGGGAGGGGGAGGAGGAGAGGGGAAAAAATGGATCCTCCAGAAACCGCGGATTTCAAGTCCTCTCCCCTTGAATTAAGGTGGAAAGCAGTGCTGTGAACAGAAAAGCAGTCTGTGTCTCGACCAGGATCGAGTACATTTTGACCCACTAAAAAGGTTACAGATGAGTTCATAGGTGTCCGTGCCGCGTTACTGGGCTCCTAGTCCACACCATGCTGCGTTTCATGACAGTGCCATCGTGTCCCTTCAGGGATTGACTTTCCCTACACAGGCAGCTGTTTTGCAGTTGTTTTCCTAATGAACTATAGTGCAAAACGGAGTTTCCAGTTCAAGGGAGCCAGATGACATTTGACACGTAGCACTGGATTCACTGGAGCAGCATTTCTTTCTTAGCTGTGTTGGCCAGATTAGTTATTTTCTGACACACAGACAGACAGACAGACAGCTGAATACTGGGTGCTCAGAGAGGTGGAAGATATCTCAGGTAGTTTCATGTCCTCAATTTATAGTCTGAAGAACAGTTTTATCAGAATGTTTCTTCCAAACCTGTAAGCATATTGCTCTTTTGGGATTTCGAGCTTGAAGTTATTTTCCTGAAGAAGAGAACATGGCAATTATATCGCCCTCCTCGCTTCTCCCATGCAAGCGAGTAGGAAGTCCGGACAGTTTCATAACACGGCCATTCACAATTCCCCATTGAAATTTAGAGGCAGGTCACCTTCTATGAATACACAAAGACACTATTGTGGTCAGAAGTGAGCTGGCATAGTGAACACAATTCTTTTTATACTAAAAAAATTTTTTTCTTAAGAAAGCTAACAAGTAGGTGATGGAAACAATGAATAAAAAATAACTTTTTCTAGAACGTATAAATAATTTTAAGTGACCATTGAAATGTAAGTTAGGAATTCCAAGGCAATTTCAGCAGAGGCCATCGTTACACAATCGTCCTGTTGAAAGCTTCAGATGTGGACGGCACTGGGAGGCTGACACAGTAATTACTAGTAATACTTGTTGGCTGGCTGGCAGGTGGGGGTTGGGCTCCAGAACCCCCGCAGCATTTGCCTGTAATCTGGATGAACAATCTTCAAACGTGAGCTTCCAAACTACTTAAATACCAACCTTCTTCCTATCTGCCTTTCATTTTTTATATTACTACAGATACTTTCCCTGTAGTCCTACTGGTGCCTGTAAAGTGCTTAGGAAGAGCCTGATAAACCACTGGGCTGAGTACACAAAGTACACTGGCTTTTAAATTTTGTGTAGCTTTGCCTGATGGTAAATAATACATTTACTCAGGGACTCTGCAGAGCTGAGGGTGTTTTAAATCTAAAACCACCTTCAAAGACCTTTCAATGATTGAGATTTCTTTAGTGGCAGTTTTTTTTTTTTTAATCATGTCTTTGAGAGGTTGATTTTAAGAAAGATAATGTTTCACTATTTGTGTAATATTTTAAACTTCTCATGAAATCTGCCTCGCCTGGCAGAATCACTGCCCAGGAGAGGAAACACAGAGGATTGGTAACCAGGATGTCCTCCCTTGTCACTTTAACCAGTAGAACATTCCTGTCTCCATTTTCCTTTTTTTTTCCCTTCCATTTTTCTTTTTTGGTACCAGGAATTGAACTCAGGCCCTTGCGCTAGCCCAGCAGGTGCTGTGCTGCTGAGCTATATGCCTGGCTCTCCACTTACCTTTTCAGTGTGGAAAAAATACAAATAATGAACACTTGCATTGGTTTACATCTTCCCCTAACACCCTGATCTGCTCCACTGATATCGGTGATGCGGAATTCAATGGCATTGCAGCCTCTTTAACATTACTTCCTGAGCTTCAACTGATGTGGTGACTAAAAACCTCTGTTCCTGAGCCCGCAGTCCAGAAGAGGTGACAGATATGTAAATAATAGATTTTGAATTGTTAAGCAGTTCTAAAACCCCACTGCCCCCACCCGACAGAGGTGACGGCATCACCTCCATAGCATCTGCAGTCTTCACCCTGACACCAGTGTTTGGTAGGTGTGCAGACATTTAGCAAGAGCGAGAAAGTGTTGTCGGTAAGTGTACTTTCCCCATGGGTCCTCACAGAGAGATAGCTGATAGTATCCTAACATTGAAGGAAAAAAGGGCCCAACTTTAAGTAAATGAGGATATCTGAAGAAACTGATGCTAATTCGAACTTGACCTAAAAAATATTAAAGTAAAATATAAGAGGTGTTGGGAACTCCAAACTGTAATGCATGACAAGGGACATGGCTCCTACAGTTTAAGAAAAAAAATGTACTTAACCTTCATACTTAGTAGTGAGGCAAGACATGAAATTCTGGGCATTTGACAAAGGAGAATGTAAAGAATGTATTTTTAAGAAGTTTGTCTTTGAAGGGGAGGAAGGACACTGTCCCAGGCTACCACCAAAGCTAGCAGTCTGCGAAACTTGATTCTCACAGGACAGCGGAAATTAGGATCTCCACATTTAACTGCTTCTTCTTTTGTTTTTTTTTTTCTGAGACAGGGCCTCAGTTTTGTAGCTCAGGCTGGCCCTGAGCTGAGCCTTGAACTCACAGCAATCCTCCTGCCTCTGCCTCCCAAGTGCTGGGATTACAGGCGTGAGCCACCACGCCCAGCTCTATAGTATGTGGTTCTGATTGCTGGTGGGTTTGAGCCTCCACAGCTAGCATTATTGTATGTGGTTACCGGGGATCGACCCCAAACCTGGGCTCTTGGCACTTGCAAGGCAGGTGCCGGAACCACTGAGCTAAATCCCTAACCCCACATCTAACTGCTTCTTGCGATTGTAATAACTAGAGAATGTCTTCCACTGCTGATCCTGAGTACAAACCCAAGTAAATGCAGCGCTGTGGGGCAGTCAGGCCTGGGGCCCTAGAACACCAGGGCTGTTATGAAAAGCTTGAGGAAAATAAGCCAGACAGCTTTACATTAGAACAGTGGAGGTGAGACTATGGCATAGATATTATTTGTCCTTTAAGACAGAGGATATTAATGTATGAATTATTTCTTCCTAAATTTAAAACCTCATGTTCATGTTAGGTTGCAGCATTGGCTCTGCAGTAACTGTTTGGGTTTGAGGTTACATTTTGGGCACGTGTCTCCAAAGCATTCATCATCTCTGCCTTATAAAATTGCTTTAATAAGGTGGGGTTGGGGTGCTATGGATAGGGAGCCTGACCTGACGTCAGGCCCTGATCACTCCACATTCTGTGAAGACACTTCCGAGTCTTGGGTTGATACATACAGATACTGATGTGTAGTTATATGCTGATACGTGTATATGTGTACATTTACCCTCAGAAGAAAGATGTGAAGGCCTACAACTGAATTTTTCTCTTCCATAGTCATTTGTATCATAATTTACAGTATCCTCACAAGTACATTTCTGAATTTTTCCCTGATTCTCTCCTCTCTCCTTGGCCCCCCTTAGGGAATGAAAGCTACTGGTTGACTTCAAAACCTGGGCTTCACAGACCTGGAGACATTCCAGAATAAGGCACAATGTCCACAGCAGGAGTTACTGCCCAAGAGATTGGAGTCCCATTGAAGACCGGATTTCTGCACAATGGCCAGGCCCTGGGGAGTATGAAGACCTGCTGGGGCAGCCGCAGTGAGTTCGAAAAGTAAGCTGAGATGTGGTGCCGAGGCCTTTGTGTGCAGCATGGTGGGAGGGCGGTGCTGCTGAGTGACCCAGCTGCTTTCCTTTCCTTTCAGCACCTTCTTAAACATCGACCCCATCAGCATGGCCTACAGTCTGAACTCTCGGTCTCCGGAGGCCCTGCCATCAGTCAGTACAGTCAGTACGTATCCTGTATCTTGCGTGTCCCTGTGTCCGGGTGCCCCGGAGAGAAGGACACTGCCTGGGGAGAGGGTGCTGGTTTGTCCTGTGTTGCTTTTTCCCAGTGAGCTGTGCCCAACAATAGTCTGACCCCTAGTGGCAACAGTTCTGGAAATGATTATTTTTTCTGGGCCTGACACACACAGTCCATAGCCCTCTCTTGAAGGCTGACTCCTGTGAGAACTGGGGGTGTGGTCTTTTCAGACCCAGGGGCAGCTCTCCAGTTCACTACATACTGAGCCTTTGGAAACTTAGGACATGATCTCATCTTGTTAGTCATACTGAGTGCACGTGAGAAAGCGTTAGGTGGAAGTAGGGTGCACGTTCGTGACAGTGTAGAGGAGTGTGAGTATATAGTTTTGTGGACGTGAACAGGGTGTTCTCGGGTTTTGTCGCGCTGCTTATCAGGGAAACTCTGCATGATGATGTACTGGAAGTGAGGACCTTGTCTTATCTCACCTGTGCCTGGCCTGCCCTGTATTGTTGCATGTCTTAAGTGGCAAGCCTGGCATATCCTGGCACTCATGGAAATTATATGCTGCTCATCTTGTGTGCACACGTCACAGGAACTTGCCCGAGACGTGTGGGTGTGTACTGTGCACATGTCCAAGGGAGGTGAGGAGATAACCTGTTCTTTGAACCAGGTCACATGCGTGCAGCATCTTGTGGCTCTAATTACCTTGCAATGGTGGCATGGGTATCTCTGGGCCATGCCAGGGAGGAGCGTCCATCTTCACGAGCACCCTTGTCCCTTCCAGGGCACGTTGCACAGCCGGCACGGATGCATGGCCACCACTTTGCAGAACTCAGGCTCCCGCACAAGTCTGGCCTGCCCTCTCTCATCATCCCCCCGAGTGACAGCCTGGGACAGGGCGAAGAGGATCAAGTCGTGTGTGGCTTCAAGAAACTTTCGGTGAATGGGGTCTGCACCTCCACTCCCCCGCTGACCCCGATAAAAACCTGTCCCTCGCTTTTCCCTTGTGCAGCGCCCTGTGAACGGGGCTCCAGGCCCCTGCCCCCGCTGCCCATCTCAGAAGACCTCTCTCTGGACGAGACAGACTGTGAGGTGGAGTTCCTGACCAGCTCAGACACAGACTTCCTCTTGGAAGACTACACACTTTCTGATTTCAGATACGACCTTCCTGGCAGGCGGAGCTTCCGTGGGTGTGGACAGATCAACTATGCATATTTTGACACCCCCAGTGTTTCTGCAACAGATCTTAGCTGCGAGTCTGATGAAAACGGAGGGGTGTCCAGTCCCAATCCTCCTCCCCCTCAGGCCCACCGCAGGTTAAGGAGGTCTCACTCAGGCCCCGCCGGCTCCTTCCACAAGCCAGCCATCCGCATATCCAGCTACACGCACAGAGCTTCGCCCAACTCTGATGAAGACAAGCCTGAGGTCCCCCCAAGAGTCCCCATCCCTCCCCGGCCAGTGAAACCAGATTACAGAAGGTGGTCAGCAGAAGTGACTTCCAGCACCTACAGTGACGAGGACAGGCCTCCCAAAGTTCCGCCTAGAGAGCCTCTGTCCCGGAGCAACTCCCGCACACCAAGCCCCAAAAGCCTTCCATCTTACCTCAATGGTGTCATGCCCCCCACCCAGAGCTTTGCCCCGGACCCCAAGTACGTCAGCAGCAAGGCCCTGCAGAGACAGAACAGCGAGGGCTCTGCCAGCAAGGTTCCCTGCATCCTGCCCATCATTGAGAATGGGAAGAAGGTGAGCTCGACGCATTACTACCTGCTACCCGAGAGGCCACCGTACCTGGACAAGTATGAGAAGTTTTTTAGGGAAGCCGAAGAAACAAAGCTGAGTGCCCAGCCATTCTCTGCTGACTGTGGTGTGGTTTCAGCTGTAGACAAGATGGACGTTAAGACAAAAGCCGAGCTGGGGGGCCACACGAAACGCAAACACTCATCCTACGTGGTTTCTCCCTAGACTTGGAGGTCGAAGTGTAGTGGAAGTGACACACGGGAGCAGATGGTCTCTATTTTCTAGTTTGACTGAGGCCCACAGAACAATCTGTCAGATTGAGAAATGCAATAGTTGAACTCTGTTAAAGAGAACAGTGGTGTGAGCGGTTGTGAGGTGCTCTTAGGTCGAGAATCCCTGATTTGTCAGCATCAGAGAAAAAGTTTATTCAAGCTTGTAAGTTAAAGATGTGATGGGGAGGGAAGAATGGGAACCTTTTATATATGCTACACTTATTTGCCTACGTATAAACTTGTGGTGTAACTATAGACCATAGCTGCAGGTTAACCAATTAGTTACTATCTTAGAGTAATATATGCTCAAAATAATAAAAAGCCAAGCAGGAACAGTGGCTTCTGTCTGATAGACTGGAAATTGAGCAAATGGAAACAAAAAAAGCAGTATTCTTTAGAATCATTCAAAAAACTATTCTTGTTTAGTAAGTTTAGAGATTGCTGGCTCTTGTGCCTGCTGGATTTTGTTCATTTATTTTGCAGATCTTTTCCACTGAAGCCAGAGCTCACGTTCTTGACCATGTCTATACCTGCCTCATTTCTAAATCACCCCAAGACTTCGTACTTTCAGGTTTTGTTGCTGTCTTGCTGAGCGGAGGGGTAGCAGTGTGTCAGGCAGCCGTCATCACCAGTTACATGTCTCACATCTCAAACAGAGAAAGAGAAGAGGCCACCACTCGTGCTCCTTGCGACTACCACTGTGGTGTGAGGAAGTGGCCCGTGGCACTATGGGCCTGGGCAGTGGGTGCTGCCTGAGTAAGATACAGGTGCCCCGGACCTCAGGGCTCAGGTTCCTGGCTGCAGAGAGATGAGCACGTAGCTACGACTGAGTGTTACTGTGTGAGGATGCGTGTTGTGGTTTTTGTTGTTTTTTAGACTGTATTAATAAACAAATACAACACAAGCTGGCCTTGTGTTGCTGGTTCCTATTCAGTATTTCCTGGGGATTGTTTGCTTTTTAAGTGAAACACTTCTGACCAATAGCAAAGTGTCTTAATGCCAGAGGTCACGTTGGCATCTTCCTGTGCTGGACTCTCACGGCTGGTTGCCTCGCTGCCTTTAGACCCAGGGAGACACAGCCCGCACCTGTGTCCTCATGTCCTCCGCTGCGTTTATCTGGTCTGGATAGGCCCGAAGAGAAGGTGCTCGCTAACAGGCAGACATGACTGCGATGTTCTCTTAACAGATAAACAAGCTGTTTACAGTTCAAACTGCTGAATGATATTATTTGAGCTATTTAAAGCTTATTATATTTTAGTATGAACTAAATGAAGGTTAAAACATGCTTTAGAAAAATGCACTGATTTCTGCATTATGTGTACAGTATTGGACAAAAGATTTATTCATTTTGTTGCATTATTTTGAATATTGTCTTTTCATTTTAATAAAGTTATAATACTTATTTATGATACCATCAATAATGTTTCTTGCCTTAAACTCTTAAAAAATATCTCAATTTGACAACCTTGTTGTTCCTGAGGAGGAGGGACGGTTCTCGGGTTTATGTTGGAAATTACTGTGACTTTCTAAAAAGTTTTGTTGTGGAAGTTATGGTGAAGGTAGCCGTTTGTGTTTATCTGTGATAATGAAGAACTTGAACTTGATTCTGGTGTTGGTGTGAAAAATTGCAGGCTTGGGGCTCTGTGGGCTCCCGTCAGAGAAGGCAGTGGAAGCAGCCTGGTTGCACAGGCCTGGTCTGCAGCAGTCCCCAGTTCCCCGATTTCCATCGAGCCAGGGAGCCAGAGTCGGGCTCACACGGCTCAGTGCTCACTTGAGCTGGGAGCAGACTCTGTCAGGTGGCGTGGCTGAAGCGGTTCCCCACTTCGTCCGAGTCTGGGGCAGGTGTTAAAGCCCGTTTGCTCCTTGGTGTGGACTGCAGGACAGAGGCCCAGTGAGGCCCATCTGTGGCAGTTGTTTTTCTGGTCCTCAGTGTCCAGCATCACGGATGGAGGCCTACCCTGGGGGAGCTCACTGGACAAACATGCCAGCTGCAGCCGAGTCTTTGGGACAGTTGAGTCCCTTGGGTTAAAGCAATATGACTCTGACGTCCAAAGGTAGTGAGGGGTGGTGACAGGTGACAGGGCTCTGTCCCTGGCTGATAGGATCAGCAAGGCTGGGAGGAGGGAAGCTGAAGCGAGTCTGTCTGTCTGTGGCCCTGGTGCCAGAAGCTGCAGGCCTGGCTGCATGGCTGCTCAGGGCAGGGTGAAGGAAGAGGGCAGTGAGTGCTACACAAGCTCTCAGCAGCAGAGGAACACAATGTGATCTGTCTTAGAAAAGATGACTGTGACCGCCGCTATCATATAGGGAACACAGCGGAGGCTGCAGCCAGGCAGAGAGGTGGGAGAAACTGTCACTTAGGAAGATCCTGGGAGGTGGAGGCTGCACTTGCAGCCAGAGGATGGTCTGAGGGAAGGGTGGGGACTCTCGTGCTCCCCTATGCTGTCCTGGCGTGGAGTGCTGCGGGCACCATGGCCGTTGCAGGTGCAGTACTTCTGTGCTCTACAGCACCTTCCCTGCCTTCTCTGTCTCACAGTTAAGGATATCTTTCTTTAATTCCAACTTTTCTTCCCTCTTTGCATTTCTCTTGATTTTGCAAGAATATACATTTTCTGCATTTTCCCAGCCGCACAGGAGTTGCCTGGCTGCCACAAAGACACCCGCGGCTGGCACCCTACGCAGATGGAGTCCACAGAGTCCCTATGGCTTGGTCAGGTTGGTCTTAACCCTTTCAGCTCCAGGCTGTGGCTCTGACAAGCTGCACTTTCATGCATTGTCATGCGCTCAAAGAACTACAGGTCTGATAACAAAGTTCTGGCTTAAATTAGGGAAACCAGGCTGTGGTCTTGACCTCTCAGCTTCCACATAAACCCACTCAGCCCTCCCTCACCCCCAACACTCCTCAGAACCCATGAAACTGTGCCACATCATTCTGTGCTGGACACAGACATCAAGGGCAGAGGGCTTATCTGCATGCTGGGGATTCAGCTCAGTGGCGCTACACCTGCCTTGCAGGAGAGTAAGATCCTGAGTCCGATCCCAGGGAGGCACTGTCAGAAGGGCTCCTTGTAAGCCAGCTCAGAATGGTTCACAGGCCTTGCTGCTTCCAGCTCCAGGCACCAATGTTGTTGTCTTAGCTGAACAAACTCCAAAACTGTACTAACGAAGCATTACTGTTTGTTGCTTATTTCCCTCTAGGTCTGAAGAGGTAACAAATATGCTCTGAAAAAAGCATATTTTAAATATGCTCTGAAAAAGCATCCTCTCTGAGAGGATACTTCTTCACTGCTAGGGGCCTTATTAAAAAATAAAAAAGTTGTAAGATAATTCATAGTTCATTACAAACAGCCATATCCAAAGGTCCGCTAGTCAAGAATGTATTGTTTGTTGGTGGTGATGGTGCTGGAGACTGAACTCAGGGCTGCATGCACACTGAGCACTTCTGTTGCTGAGCTGCCTCCCTAGCCCCAAATCAAAACATATTTAACTATCCTCCATTTTTAAATTTCCTTACGTAATTAATACTCTAAGGCTATATTGCATATTTATTCCTTAAAAGTAAACTTCCAGGGTCGGCGATTTAGCTCAGTGTTTCCAGCATCTGCCTGGCAAGTGCAAGGTCCAGAGTTCGATTCCTGGTACCACATTTCACAATGCTGGGCATGCTGGTTCATGCCTGTAATCCCATTACTGAAGAGGCAGAGACAGGAGCATTGCTGTGAGTTTGAAGCTAGCATGGGCTACAAAGTGAGTTCAGGGACAGTCTGAACTACAAAGCAAGACCCTGTCTCAAAAACCAACCGCCTGGGATTTAGCTCAGTGGTTCTGGTGCCTGCTTTGCAAGCGCACAGTCTTGGGTTTGATCCCCAGAAACCACATATAACAAAACTGGATGTGGACACTCATACCCACCAGCAATCAGTACCACATACCACAGTGCCTGTGTGGTGGCTCATGCCTGTAATCCCAGCACTCGGGAGACAGAGACAAGAGGATTGCTGTGAGTTCAAGGCTGAGTTCAGGACCAGCCTAAACTACAAAAGTGAGAGCCTGTCTCAAAAAGCTAAAAAACAAACAAAAAAAGTAAACTTCCAGCTGATATTTCATACATAGGGTTTTTAAACTTTATCTTGAAATACAGACTTTCCTTTCAAAAACAGGAAAGGTCCCCTGCCCCCAAATTCACTAAAAAGAATGTCTTGTGAAATCAAGGAAATTAACTTTGACCCAATACTCTTATTTAGAAAAATAAACTTGCTATCAAAATGAACTTTAGGCTGTGCATGGTGATGCACGCTTCTAACCCTAGCACTCAGGAGGCTGAAGCAGGAGGATCACCATGAGTTTAAGTCCAGCCTGGGCTACATGGTGAGTTCAAGAGCAGCCTGAACTACATAGTGAGAGCCTGTCTCAGAACAAGAAAAGAACTTTTAACGGTTAATTTAGAAATCAACATTGGCACTGTCAGGCATTTTGTAAAAAGTTAATGAAATCTTAAAAGATACTGTCACATGAAGATCGTGATGCTCTTTTTACTTGGGAGGTGAAACTGCTGTATGTTAATTTCCCTGAGTTAGCCCCAGGAAAGACTAATGTGAGAATTCACATGTGGTTTTTCCTTAAAGGTCTCCAGATACTTACAGCCTTGAAGCTGCACAGTTTTCATCCACAGTGTGTAACAGCCAGAGGCAAAAGTGGTAATTTCTAATCCTGTCATAAAGCTTTGAAGTACTCTTGTCCTAGGGAAAGAAAGTAAGTTTTGTTCAAACTCAAATGTGCTCGGGGACGTGCTGTCTCTGCAGACTGGGTCATTTGACGAGACATCCTGGCCCCTTCGCTGTGCTTCATGGGAGTCATACAACTTTTCAGAGCAGTTTCGGGCCTTTATTTGGGTAAATGAAGTAAATCTGGACTCTGGTCAAAGGTCCCAGTGTATCCACGCGTGGCTGGCCTCACCTCCGCCCCCTGAGCCTCTGCAGAATGAAGATTTAGCTTGTCTCGGGCAGGCTGCTCAGGGAGAAGATGTGATTTTTCTTGCTTTTCACATGAAAGTGGCAAACTTCAAGACACTTGTACCTAAGCCACCAGGAATCTGTTGCCGGAGCAAGTTTGAACAAGCTGCTTTGCTTTTATGTTATCTGCCTGCAATTCAGAGTAGTAAACACACTTGTGTGTAGTTTTCTGTACTAAGCAAATCAAGTACATCAGAACGGCCTGAAAACTGTTATTTATTTGTTCCTCGGTGTCCAGCCCCACAGGACAGCAGGTGGGTTCGGGTGTTGGGAGCAGCCAGGAAATGATCCACTCCAAGTACTAGTTTGCACCTGTCTTGGAAGAGTGGCGTCAGCCATTGGCCTAGGCACCGCTCTCATGCTGTCACCCCTCGTGCTGGTTCCAAACACCTACCAGGAGCCCAGCCATGGAAATGCCAGTGAATCCACCGAGAACGCTACTGTGCCCCTTTTCTGTGAAATGGCGAAGTGGCATCCCCAGCGAACTGGTCCTCAAGAATGTGCGTGACAGTGTGCTCTTGCACAAAAAGACAGCACCTTCATTCCTTGCAGATAACTCTGAGTCTACGTCAGTAAACATCTTAATCACACGCCTCGCGTGGATTTCTTCATTTTCCAGTCATGAAGGCTTCGCCCAGCGCCTGCCCTGAGACTGCCCGACTTCCGCACCCTCCGCTGTGTTGTCACACAGTGCTGTCTCTCTGGCCCCAGTGCCAGCCTTGTTCTGGCTGCTCCTCAGAGCGGCCCCGGGCACAGCACGCAGGAAGCTGTACTTTGTGTATTTTGAATTCCTGGCCGTCCTCGTGTTCTTGGATGAACCAGTGTCCTTGTACACAGTGTTTCTGCTCCATAATTGATCGGAGTTCTTGGCTGAGCAGGAGCGGCTGACAGTTCCTGCAGCCGGGTGAGTAATCGGAGCCTGGCCTGCCTGCCAGCTCGGCTGCAGGGGCACCACGCACCCCGGCAGCGCTGGTGCAGGATGAGACTTGTCTGCACACTGCCTGGTCCCCGCCCAGAGCCTCTAATTACATGTCTGCTGTGTGCAGGAGCCCAGGTGGCCTGCACCCCTGGGCCGTGTGGAGATGGCAGGGATTGCCTGTTCCTGCCCTCGCAGAGTACCTCCAGCCCGGGCGCCACTCCATCACCACTGTCAGTGCCCACATTCCAAAGCAAACAACGGCCCATTGAACCAAGCGCTGCTGCTTTTCGTTTAATCATTGCCACTGCTCTTCTTCCTGTAGATGCACTGAGCCCTTACTTTTGCTTTTATATCTCAACTATGCATTGTCCCCTGAGTCCAGGCCAGACTCTGGAGCCCCTACAGCATGACAGTGCCTCCCGTGCATCCTGCTGGTCCCACTCGCAGATTTCTCTCAAAGTTCCCAGTCATCAAGGCCTTGCTGTCTGCCGAGCACTGTGCAAGGCACGCATGTGATCCCAGCTACTTGGGAAGCTGAAGCAGGAGCATCACAGGCTTGAGACCAGCCTGGCAACTTAGCAAGATCCTGTCTCAAAAAACAAAATGGCCCACGGGTAGAGCTCAGTGGTAGAGCATCCCAGGTTCCATTTTGTACCAGTGAAAAAGGAAGGCAGGTGGGTGTGTGGCTGAGTGGTAGACCGTGTGCTTACCAGCACATACAAGGCTCTGAGTTCAGTTCTCAGCACAAAACCAAGCTAAAAGAAGTCTCTGTCATGCAGTGAAACATAATACTTGTTGGTCCTGTCAAGATAGCAGCTGTGTAGGAGGATTTTGAGGACAGCAGCCAGAAATCTGTTATTGTTTTTTGTTTTTGAAGGTGTATTTTTTCCCCTTCCCAACTTAGTTGATGCTGAATCAGTTCAGCTGTTCCTTTTGCAAGAATTCATGGTCTTTAACAATAGATCACCACTGTCTTCTGGCAAGATGGGACAGAGAAGAATCTCTTAAACCCATTAGCCCAACAAAAAGTTGCTTTACACTTTTCCCTCTAGAACCTGGAGCAGGCATGTTGGCATCTACTCCTCATGCCCTGTCTTCTTGTCTTAGACGCTCGGAGATGGTGTGTCTCAAAGTCACTGTTGTGGTGTAGCCCCGGCAGGGGGAAGAGGCCTTCCACCTACCCTGTCCTTAGTCCCCACCCGGATGCCCCTTTCCATCTCTGCAAACTCTTATTATTCCTTCTGAATCATACACAAACGCCACGCCCTGAGCTGCACATAAAACCTCGCAGTCTCCTGTATACTTCAGTGTGTGTGTGACGAGCTGCATCTGTCTTCCAAGTGAGCCTGTCTAGCACCTCACTCCTCCATACTGGGTCTGGCTGGAAATTTCACAGAAAGGTTTTCTTGTAAAATTTGACAGCCTAATATGGTGGCTGTTTTCAACTTTTTCTCTGGTTATAAATCCTTATCTTGGCATGTCTTTTTCCTGTAAGTGTGACTGTGAACCAGGACAAGGCAGCGTGTAACCCAAAAAGCATTGGGTACTGTTTTACAGTTCACAGCCAGGAAGGACCTGCCCCAAGGTAAAAGGGGACATTACTTGCAGTCTAGTAGATTAGCCCCTGTCCTCTCACTAAATGCCTAAAAATAGGAAATTAAGAATAAATTCAGGGGTCGGGGATTTAGCTCAGTGGTTCAGGCACCTGCCTTACAAGCTCAAGGGCCTGGGTTCAATCCCTGGTAACCACATACAACATTGGTGGCTCATGCCCAGCAGCAATCAGTACCACATACCACAGTGCCAGGCATGGTGTCTCACGCCTGTAACCCTAGCACTCAGGAGGCAGAGACAAGAAGATTGTTGTGAGTTCAAGGCTCACTTGGGCTACATAGTGAGCTTGGGGCTAGTCTGAACTACAAAGTGAGACCCTGTCTCAAAAGAAAAAAAAAAAAAACAATAAACTTAGGCCAAGGATGTAGTTCAGTGGTGCTGTGCCTAGTAAACACATGGTCCTGAGTTTTATCCCTGTTATCTCAAAAAAAAAAAAAAAAAGAAAAAAGAAAAAAGAATTCTGATCTGGAAACCAACAACATCTACCAGTATGTATATCAGGCGGCCTCAGGAAATTAGTAAAGATGAACACAGAGGGGTCTGGTCTGGTCTGGTCTGGTGGAGAAATAAGACCAGAGGAAAAGAAGGACTAAAGTACCTGCAGGAGATGGCTTCTGAGAGAGATCTGCATTTGTGGGAAGAGGAATAGGGACGAAGACCGTGAGTGCTTCTCTAGAGACATCTTTAGACTGTCAGCCAGCTGGCTCTGCCCGCCCAGCACACTCACCCTTGGCCAGCACACTGGTAACCCAGGCGCACTCAGCCCCTGGGCAGCAGGAAATCTGGAATCTCTCATACTGAAGGGCACTCTTTGTGGTTACACATCTGTCCAGAGCATGGCCCTTTCTCTGTTGTGCTTACCAGAGGCAGACTCATGGAGTCGACTCTGACCCAGAGACTGGCAAATAGGCATTTTCAGACACAAGTATAATGACAAAAGTTTAAATTGCTAAGCATTTAAAGGAAATTAATATCAAGAAAGGCACAAAAACAAACAAACAGGCCTCATGCAAACATTTTATCAAACAAATAAGAGTTAAAATAATCCTAGACATTAGGCAGAGTATTACAGCCATGGAACAAAAATAGGCTGCTACTTAAAAGATTCAAGGATCAAGAGTGTGAAGAAAAACTGAGTTTAAGAAGGAAGAGTGACATAAAAGAAATAACTAAAACATAACAGAAGAAAATTTTCTGCATTTGAAGAAAGGTAAGAAAATGAGCCCACACTTGGTCTCATTTCCCAGAACTTCATAAGATAAAGGCAATAACCTTCCAAGGGGGTAGAGGTAGGGTGCTTACAAATGAATAAGAAAAAATTTACTTTGAACCCACAGTCCTACATTCAGCCAAATTAATATTGAGTGAGTTTTGAGCCATCTAAAACTTCAAAAAGTATGTCACACTTAGATCTGCTCTCTGAAGAATGTCTTAGAAATTGTGCTGTAGTTGTTTTTTTTGTTTTTTTTTTTTTCCTACCTTCAGTGCTGGGGATTATATCCAGGACCTTTTCCAGCCCTTTTTATCTTTTATTTTGAAACAGTCTCTCTAATTCATGAAGATTCCCAGGCTGCACTTAAACTTGAAGCCCTCTTGTCCCAGCTTGCTGTGATCACAGGTGCGTGCCATCATGCCTGGCTTAACTGTGCTGCTGTTTGGATTTGGATGTCCCCCAAGGCCCATGTGTTCAAGGCTTTATCCCCAGATTCACACTATCAAGAGTGGAACCTCACGAGGTGGCATCTCATGAGGTGGTACCTAGTGGCTGGCTTCTGGTCATGGGTGTGGCCTTGAGGGAGACCTTGGCTCCTCCCTGCCCCGCCCACCCCCTTCCATGGGGCACTGACCTGCCTGAGGCCCCAAAAAAGCAAGGCCAGTCAGCCATGCAGTGAGCTTCGAAAATTGTGAGCCAACATGAACCTTTTTTCTTTGTGATAGTTTTTCTCAGTTACAGTACATGTGACAGTAGTGGAATGTGATAAATACAGATTGTAACCCAGCAAGACAGAACCCTACTAGGAGGATGGATGTCCAGTGGGCATCAGTGAGCAAAGCAGCCATAGTAGTTATAATTTCTGTACAATGAAAAATGAGTAACAGAACGAAGATCCTACATTAATTCAATGAGAAAGACAATGAGCTAAGAAAGACTAAGAACACTCTTCTTCTAGAAAAGCAGACCAAACTGATTAATTTGGGACATTCTTAATGCTACTTCATATATAGTAAAACTTCAGAGGGCAGGTTGGATTCCAAGTAATGGCACAGAACCTTGTATTAGCATCACCACCCTGTCATGACAATTATAAACACAGGATATAGCATTTTAAAAAACCACAACTGGAAGGTTCTAGAAGTCACCAGTGTACTTCAAAGAAAGAAAACAAACACCTGAGCCACAATCCACAAGTAGCTTACGCCCAACTCAGACAGGAAGTGGAGGTCATCTTGGGCTGATAGAAGACCGGGTTCCAGGACCACCCAGGTGTCTGGAAATGTAGGGAAGGAGTGTCCTGGAGAGGCAGGAGCCATGGGATCTGCTATGTCCCCAGAAAGGCCACTTTGCACACTGGCCAAGTTTAGATGAAGACACCAGCATCCAGGTTATCTTCAACAGTTTAATGACCTTCTAGAGCAAAACTCACCGTGTCTCCGGAGATGACAGAAGCCACTGTACCATGATGTACCCCCTGTGACATTCAGCATATAATCAGAATTTACAGGGCAGGAAATGAATCCTGTCATCATGAGGGGAAAGGTGTCAGACGACAGTGACCCACAGATGGCCCGGAAAGTGTCATTAGCAGGGCTCAGAAATAACTCATGAATACACTGGAGATTTCTGAGAAAAGAGGGGCATAGAGGTGAGTCAGGCAGGGGCACTGTCTGGAGTGAGGCTCTAGGAGTTAAACTCATGAAGAAGAACCTAGTGAAAATCTTAGGAAAAATGTGTTTAGTGAGGTTGACAGCAGACCAACCCCTGAGTGGATAGGAAGACAGCGACGGAAGCACAGAGAGGAAGAGGCTGGAAGGTCATCCCAGGACAACAACACTGGACGTATCATTTCCAAGCCATTTGAACAACAGTACAGATCTTTTTTTTTAAAAAAGTATCAATTCAACAGATGGCAAGGGAGAGGGAAATTTAACCTAAAAGGAAAATGTGCTAAAAAGCGGCATAAAATAAAACCACTGGAATAACTGAAAACATGTCAAGAATCCACAAAAGGGGAATCAGTTTTTATATTCCTATTTTAAAGAGTCAGGTTTTCAGGTTAAGTGAACAGGAAATCTCTATGTTATTTGTAGAAATACAGGTAAGGAGAAATTTCCTCATTGGGTGGGATGACTTCTGAGTACCGATGACTGACATCAGCTCAACAGTGGCATAGGATGCACATGTGGTTTTCGTGTAGAAGATGCCGGATGCAGAGGCTGTTGGTGTCGGTTCGGCGGTGTCAGGCTGCATCTCGGCCTTCACTTGGCTTTCTCTCCCTGGTCACAGAAGAGCTGCACCGCCCAGGCACCACATGCACACAGAAAGCAGACAGAGGAAAGTGTCAGCATGGGTCACTGCCCTGTTCCAGGAAAAGCACTCAGCAGTTGGGTCCCCTCCATGAAAGGGTTGGTACCCCTAGCTTTTACAGTAAGAGCAGGTGAGAGAGTATTTGACATGAGTGCTCTGTGGCCCAGGAGTAGTGTCTGCCACAGGCCGGGACAGCAGGCTAGGGAAGACCTCCCAGACAGACACTGGTGACGGGAGACAACAGAACAATGCCCCCCCCCCCAGCCCGTCCTTCAGTACACTCAGCACCCATTTCAAATCCTGTTTTATGAAGGCTGTAAAATAAAAGTGATCCCGAGGCTCTTCTGTGCCAGGGTGCCCAGTGGGGATCACACCACCCACTGTGAGGGTCAGAGCAGGGCACAGGCCATCTCTGTTGCTACCAGATCATGGAGCCAGGACGAGCGTGGCAGTGGCTGGACTCAGCCTTTCAGATCTTGGGGAGGTGTGGTTGCCATGGTAACACAGCACTAGCAGTGGCTGCCAGGACTAGGACTGGCTTCTCCCCTCCAGTCCAACTTGCAGAGATGCACGCAGAAGTTCAGAGGCTCCTGGGCCGGGATATTAGTTCAGTGGTTCCGGCGCCTGTCTTGTAAGCACAAGGACCCGGGTTCAATCTCCAGTAACCACATACCATACTGGGCATGGAGACTCAGACCCAGCAGCAACCAGTACCATATACCACAGTGCTGGGCGTGGTGGGCTCATGCCTGTAATCCCAGCACTCGGGAGGTAGAGGCAGGAGGATTACTGTGATGTCAGTTTGAGGCTGAGCTCAGGGCCAGCCTGAATTACAAAGCAAGACCCTGTCTCAAAAAAAAAAAAAGAAGTTCAATGGCTACAGGGGAGTCTGCCTGATTCCCCTTCTCTGGTTTCCCAGGGATCTTGTGACATGCACTACACTCCCTGTGCTAAACCCCTCTCTGCTTGCTATCCCCAGAGTAGCTTGTGTTTCTGGCACAAAACCCTGGAATCGACGCAGATCCAGTCACACATGCACATGTGTGTGCTCACATGTCTTAGAATGACAGGCCCACAGGTAACTGAAAAGCAAATGCCCTCTCAAAAAGAGCTCAACTTCAGCCCAAACCTCACAGGATTTCAATAAATGAAAGGAAATGAAAACCTTCCAAGAAAAAACCACCAAGTTCACAGAACCAATGTATCATAAATAAGAACAGCGGGATCCAGAGACAGCAGACAGAACTGTGGAGACTTGAGAATTTAGAATTATGGGCACATCAAGAAAGTGTGCTGATCATGATTAAATACATATGTGTGTAGAAAATACATGGATTTGAAAACCTATGTATATTCTAAAATTATTATACCAGTGGGTACATGGCCATCAGCTGGGACACAGCCTACGAATTACAAGGTAGGCATGGTACCCCTTGAACCAAATCCCCAGCCTAGCCTAAGAGTTACAGACAAGATGATAGGTTTGACTCTGAGGGCCAGGAATGTACCCAGTGGTGCTGCGCCCGCTTCGCAAGCAAGGTCCTGAGTTCTACTGGGAAAAAAAAAGATGATGGATCTGGAGATGTTTCCCGGGGTGTCCCAGAGAGACACGAGGGTAGAATAGCTGAGAAGAGGAAGGACAGTGAAAGATGCAGGTTACATTTCCAGTTAGAAGAGACCAGAAGGAACAAAGGAGCAGTACTCAAAGACAGCAGCTAAGAATTTTCTAGAACTGCTGGAAATATGCCAGTGAGGCTTAACTCCAGAAAGCCCAATAAATCTCAGCAGACTAAAAGGAAGCAAAAGGAGGAGGAAGGAAAAGAAGGAATGGACTTGCAAGACACTGAACAAAAGAAACATTCGAAGTAGCCGGTGAAGGGAAGCCCCCACTTGGATAGATCAGTGGATCTGAAATGCTCAGCTACAGCCGGGAAAGAAGAAGAAAGACGACAGTTCAGTCAGGCAGAGCTCGCCGTCTTCAGCTGAATCCTACGCACAAGAAGTTCTCCCAGAATGTAAGGTCAGTAGGGACTGAAGGCACAGAGAAAGACTAAGACATGGCCCCCACAACTGAACGGACAAAACAGACATTAAAGCAGAAGTGAAGTACCCGAGGCTAAAAAACTCAGGGCTGTCAGGACAGCTCAGGCACAGCATTTGCCTGGCATGAGTGAGGTCAGGGTCTGATCCCCAGCATTAGAGAAAAGATGAAAAGGTCTCCAGGAAGACGATGATCGTCGCTCACACGCCTCCAACAATACGGCCACAGATGCATAGTGACGTTGAAGACAGAAGAAACCGGGGCCTGGTGCTGCAGTGGGAAGTCGGCACACTTCTCCTTGTGTCCGTAGGGCAGCCTGTGAGAGATAAGGGGGACAGAAGCGTGGCGATCTGCCCAGCAGCACAGACAAGCCGTGCCTAACACTGCACCCAGGAATTAGTGAACACACATTCTTCAGTTTAAATTACTTTTTATTGAACTGCAGAGTACACAGAACATAGTAAACTAATCAAAAATGCAAAAGCCAATGAATTTTCACAAAATGAACACACAAAAACCAGGATGTAGATCAAGAAAAACCTTCCAGGACCCGCAAACCCCCTCTTTCCTAACCTCCTAGCTCATCACCCAAGCTTCAGGAACCATTCCCTGACCTCTAGTGCTGAGGATGGACTTGCTTGTCTTTCAACTCTCAGGAAACGGAACCACACAGAAGCATTCATGTCTTGTTTCTTCTGCTCCATATTATGCTTGAGAGGATTTTTGCTTGTAGAAGTACCTTTTCCCTCTTGTTCTATTGTATTAATGAACCCAATGAGATGTGTCCATCATGTGGACGGACGTTACTTTTTCCTGTCTGCAGCAGGCACAAGGGCTGTGATACCCACCACACTGTGGGCTTTAAGATGATTGATTTTACGTTATATCACTTTCTCCTCAATACAAAGGAAAGAAACACCAGGCCAGAGAGATCTACAGGCCAATTCTGTAAAACAGTAAATAACAGATAATTCCAGCTTTTTTTTAGGTTTTTTTGAGACAGGGTTTCGCTTTGTAGTTCAGGCTGGCCCTGAGCTCAGCCTCAAACTCACATCACAGAAATCCTCCTGCCTCTGCCTCCCGAGTGCTGGGATTACAGGCGTGAGCCACCACGCCTGGCACTGTGGTATGTGGTACTGGTTGCTGCTGGGGTGAGTCTCCAAGCCCAGTATGGTATGTGGTTAACCAGGGATCGAACCCGGGTCCTTGTACTTGCAAGACAGGTGCCGGAACCACTAAGCTAAATCCCCGGCCCATAATTCCAGTTCTTCACAACTATACAGGAAGGGGAGGGGCGGGGAGGAATGGCTTCTGTCTAGTGATAATAACTAATGCTATTTTAAAGAGTTAAACAGCCAACCAGCGTGGCCAGCCCTGTAATCTGAGCTACTTGGTAGGCTCAGGCAGGAAAAATCAAAGTGCAAGACCAGGTTGGACAACTTAGCAATTACTTTATTCAAAATAAGAAATAAAAAGGACTGATAGGGAGCTCACTCAGTGGGACAGTGCCCCTAGCTCTGGTTCTTAGTACCATGCAAACCCCACAGCAACACACCCTGCATCAATGCAATGTATGCTCCTGGCTAGGAGACTGCAGTACCACAAAGACACTCTTTTTGTCCAGACTGCTTTGCAAATTCAGTCTGTCTCAAGCAGGACCCTCTCACAGGCCCGTGTCTCAGGCCTGACCCACTGCTTCTGTCTGGCAGGAGCCACAGCAGCCCAGGTATCCTGAAGACCTAGGGAAGAGGTCGGCGCTGTGACAATGGATTTAAATAGTTTGAAACCTAGATTCCAAAACAATTCTTCTTTGCAGTCCAGGGTATCTTACGTATTTTAAGGTACAGTTCTAGAAAAGGGTCCAAAGATTTCACGAGGGCACCAAAGGGCCGTAAGACAAAAGCAGTTGGGACGCCCTGGCTTAAAGAAGAGAAAATCTGTGTGGCCCAGGACAAGGGTTTGCCCAGAAGCTGCTGTGCACTGTGTCCGAATCCTGAACAGCCACTAAGTACTGGCACCAGGACTGCCAGCTGAGGATGTGTGCGAGCGGTCCCCAGGTGCCAACCCAGAGAGCTCTCAGGTCAGATGAACCGCATTCATTTCTGGTGGCCTGGGCCACATTCCTGTCGTCTCTCTGCATATAAGCTATTGCACAACAAGGACTTTAAAATAAAAACACTGAGACTGATAGTAATCAGAAACCTTGAACGCGGAAGGAAACAGGCAAAGGAAAGAACAGACTGGCCATATGAAAATTAAAATTGCTTTGTTCTTGGATTCAGAGTTCTGTAAAAATTACTCCTGCTCAAAGAAGTGGCACAAATTTGTGCTAAGACTTATTTATTTTTTTTTTTTTTTG